>JAMKCH010076466.1:0-108172 GCA_023653785.1 Ophioderma brevispina | reverse complement strand
AACTTTGGCTCAACATGATCAAAAAAATTCCAACTGTTGTTATTTTGCACTGATTTTTTTGTAATACAAAAGATATTGCATTCAAAAGTTCAAAACGGTATTAACTTGAATGGACGGCTTACAGGAGAGCTGGTATGATTCTTTTGTTTCATAACTAAGTGAATAAAACAGACATGACCTCTATTAAAAGTATCGGTAATTTCAACGATAGCATTTATATACCCATTCATGCGCAAACACCTGAATCAAAGCAAGGTCCAAGAATCAATACTTGTTCCGTATAACGCACTTTTGAAGCCCCCTAATTCATGAATGGTCCTGCCATCACAGTTTCAGAGTCATTAAGTATTCCATGACGTCAGTCTATTCAAAAACTGTCCGAATATTTTTTACTAATGGACACTTTTCTGTACGAATCTACAGAACCTGTACATTCGTACAGAAACGTGTCCATTCGTAAAAATATAATCTACAGTTTCCTGAATAGAATAAATTATCATAACAATGGCAAATCTGTATAACATGTTACAAAAACAAAAGAAAATTAACACATAAATCAATTAATATCGTTGAAACATTAATCGTGTAATTACATAGTTTTTAACTCTTCAACGATTTTATAAATAAAACAATATTATGCTTCATTTTATGGCAACAGTTATTTTGTTCTTTATACTCTATATTTTTAATGACAATCATTTCCTGTCCGTAACTTTATTACCTATGATAATACAAACTGTCATTATATAGCAAATAACAATACAACGATTTTATACAGGTGCAGATTTTTATAATTTTTGTGTCACACGCTTTCTCACAAATGCAAAAATAACCCTGTCCCCCCCATTTCTATACATTATGGTACCTGTAAATAATACGTATTTTTCATCAATTTGGCCAACGTAAATCGAGGCAAGCTTGCAAATGGCTCACAGTAGACCTATAAAAGTCAACCTATTTATGAATGATAAAACAAGCAATAATATCTGTTTCGCTTGTGTTTCTATTGTCTTTCGCGGGACTTTTCGCACACTTTCTCCTTTGATTTGTATCAATAACTAAACTAATAAATTAATCGTTGGAAAGTAGAGTTTCTCATCTTCAAGCGCAGTTCTGATTCCCAGGCATCACCTAATGACCCTTTAACGACACAATCAGTCTTTTTTTTCCATATCAAAATAGGCTACCATTTGTCCTCTAAATTGCCAGTTAGGTCTATCAATAACACCTATATTAATTTGTTTGGTGGAAAATACACTGATTTATTTTAAAGCGGTCTTGAAAATGTCTTACCGACTGTTTCTAGACCTGAAAATAAAAGTCGGAATTCCGACTTTTATTAGTAACCAATGCATAAAAAAAATCAATTTCTTGACAAATACGGGCGCCGTACTATTTAGCCACTTAACAGGGTCTTTACTAACAACAATTTCCAATATATCTCAAGGCATAAATATACAACTTTGATCACAAATAGGGGGGGCGATTTATTTAAATCTTAAGAATCCTGGTATTGGCATTTTAATATTTGTGGCTCAATTGGCCAACATTTGCCCAAACTTATTCATTTGTCTAATTTAATGTTTCAAAAGTTGACGTTAAGTCCACCATCCTTGACACCTATAACACTTGGTGCTGTTTTGTGCAAACGTGTGTTTGAAGGCGCCGTGCATATAGCGTACACTGCTTATATTTTTCTTTTGCCCCTCACTTTGTGCGCTTAATAGGCCCTAACTCTGAAGAACCTATGAACCGTGGGTCTCACAAACTAACTGCTCATCTCAACCCTTATCGTCAGACGGGAGGCCTATGTTCTCTGAGAGAAGGGTTTTGTCGAAGCCTTGCACATTTTGCCTTGTTTACACAATCTTGCAACTGTCCCAGAAAGAGTATGAAGTCCTACTGGCTGACACGAGAACCAAGTATCAGACGGGTTTTGCCAATGGCTTAAATAAAATCCAGGACTGCAATTGGTAAGCAGTATGTCTGTGAGAGCAACATATTTTTTCATACAATCTACAATGCATCTTTCTGGGTTTTCGTTAATTTTCGACGCCCTTACACACTTTGGCGTCAACTTTTCTATGCTTTAGACCCCCTGACGATTCTTTGAGACATCCTTCAGTATCGAAAGATATCGTGACCCTTGGCTATCAGTGTGGACTGATATTGAAAATTTTCAACCTTCAATTCGGTGTTCACTACCAGCCTCGAGCAAAGTGCACTCCAATTCTCCCTTGCTGCAGTGGGCGCTTCAACGCGTGCTTGATTTTCCTTGGCTAATGGAATTGACATACTAAAGAAATCTTTTGTGTCGAATGTCCACCTATACCAAGGCATATTTTGCCGAGAAAGAAAGCGTGTTACAATCTACAGGTATACAAAAGCCAGCTGTCTAAGAAGTTTGTATACCGAAAAAGAAAGAGCACTTACAATGTACAGGTAGACAAATGATGGTGTTTAAGATTTTCGGTTGCAAGAAAAAAAAGTTATATTACAGGTAACAATAACAGGCCGTGTAATTGTGGTGTAGGCGTTTTCAACGCTTGCTAGATTTTTGCTCGCCCGTGGTCACTTGAATAAATAATACTACCAATAATGAATCTATAGGTATACAAATGACAGCCTGTTTCAGAAGTTTTGTATCACCAGATTAACGATCATTACGAATGTACAGGTATACAAATAACCTCGCTGTCTAAGAAGTTTGTGTACAAAATGAAAGAGCGTTACGAATCTACAGGTATACAAAACGGGGCTGTATCAATTCAATAAGGTGTAATATGCCTACGATACGAAACTACAGCTTTACAAATCGTATTGATGTGTACATTGTTATTAAAATGGCAACTGGTTAAGTCAAGAATATCCTCGTTTCTGTACATTCGTAATCCAAAAATTAGCATCGGCTGACCGCCTCGCAATTTCGGATTTACGAATGTACAGAAACTCGAATATTCTCCTTAACAAAGTCAATATTCACCTGGACCCCAGTTTGGTGTCGTTTGCCAATAAAATCAGTGTAAATTGAATAAAAATCCAAGAAGAACATGTTTTTCAAGTTGGAACTCAATGATCTTGTTGGGTCCAATTATGAATAACAACTTTTCTTTCGTGATTTTTTTCGAAAGCGTATTATTTTTGGAAATAATTAATTAAAACCGGACATCTAAGGTTAATTGAACAGACAATAATGGTGTTATTAAGGTGGCACTATTGGATAAGTTGCAAGTTGTAAGATACGTTGTATGTGTTCAAGACTTAAGAGAAATAACACTGTCAGAGCACCATTTATTTCAAAATAAACCCCCCCAAACTTAAATCTTGAGGTTATACATTGAATTGTATTGAATAATAATCACTGCTTCTCGATCAGTCGAGGGAATCGTTGAATTAACATAACAATACCGTACCAGACCCTGCACGCTGCAAACAATCCATTGATTACTTTCTTCGAATCTCTGTTAGGTATACTCCATCTCAGGCAAAAACATTGCAGTATCAAACATCATGATAAAACCAAACAATATTATAAGCAGCTTAAAAATATGATACAATCACAGACTGATTGGTCACAGACCTTCCTTTCTTTCCAAAACACCATAATCCTATTCAGCTAACTTGCTCGGCGTGCTTCAATGCGTATATGAAGTACCATACTCTCAATAGCTGTGAAAGGTTTGGGGCGTGCTTCATTACACACTATAGTAGATTCCTCCCATCGTGTCACCTCTAGTACTTTTCCGAAGGAACTGGCATTGAATGAGGGGATGGCATTGGATGGAAATTAAAAATTCCCACGCTAAAATCTTTTCTGAAATCATTATGTGCCTAATGACTCATTCAAGTAACGTAAACGCATGTTGTAACTACATTAACTCTCAAAAGATTTTGAATACTCGTTATTGTGTGATATATTCATGTAACAGGTGAGTTGAACATGCCGACTTTGGAGGCTTGAGCGCCCCGTGTTGGTACGAAAGGAACAAATAAGTCTTTGTACTAGTATCCATGAAAGGCGAGATTATCAAGTTCGTTCAGGGAGCAGGTGAATCGAGCACAATACCCTGCCTCCTATCCCATGTGAATCGACGCTGTAAAAACTTTCCCGCGGGACCGATGGTGAGTGAAGCGGGATTGAGCGCGCTAGCGATTGTCCTTAGGTTTAATAATAGAATACTAATTTTGTAATTGTAGATTGAGTGGTGATATTTATACGGAGTACTATAACGAAAAATTATGAATGGGTTTTCAACTTGCCAGCCGTCATGAATATTTCATGCGCGCCGTGCAGATCATGTGAGTGAGCAGAACCGACAAATAACCGGTGGTTGCCCATGAGGGTTTTTGAGCTAGCGCGGGTCCTTGCCCGCCTTGTCATTTTCACACACCACCAGGTACGGAGCAAACACTAGCAAGTTATTTCGGTCAACCAAATTCACTTTTGTTGAAGATTACATTGAAGTGGCAAGTGCATTGAAATCTCATATATGTTTAAAATATATATCAGGCGACGTTAGGGTGTGTTTAGTGCTATTATTGCTGATTTTGCTGTGAGATGGGCCATTGTTGAGTCGGCGAAAGCCGTTCTTTTGCTCAAATGTGCGTGTGTGTAATTGGTGTATGTAAACTGTGAGTCATGCACATAAGATATGTCATTTTAGAATTTTCCTTATATTTTATCGGTTGAATCTAGTATCAAAATTGTCGGTTCATTTTGTTCACAGAAAGAAACCATAAATGTCATAAAACTAAGTCTGAGGTCCGTGCTACATTGTACGAAGTGAGGAAAAATCGATGAATTACCATGATCCTGGTCGATGTCAAAGTTGTCGTTTCAGCTTAGTCTTATTGCATTGATCTTGCAAAATTCGATTCAACAAAACGCAGCAAAAATCAGCCTTTCAGATTGTCAAATCTTTCCAAAACTCACATTATGATGCTTAGCATCCTTTTCGGATTTGTTTTATATAACTGTGCCTTTGTAATACCTGCGGAATTGTGTCGGGGAATGGGGTGGAGTTTTTCATGTTGACCATCGTATTCAGTTGAGATGCAGTCCGCCATTTTACACGCTTTAGTATACGTATGCAATGTATTGCGAATCTTGTTACTCGGTGACGTGGCGTGCGTGGGAGATAGGCTGGGTTTCGTCAGGGTGCATCTACACACGAATAGGTAAAACGGACGCTATGCAGGGGGGTCTTCGGTTGTTTGAATTTATTGAATGTGATTTCATTAGGCGTATTTTGCAATATAGCAATCGTAATTGTTTGTGAGATTTTTGATTTGATGCCCAAATTAACCGTTTTGAGATTATAAATATGTTGACGATGGTCCACTGGGGAATTCATCCTTTTCCTTCTTGACTCAATTCATCTGGCATAGAGACGTCATCACTCAAAGGACATAGTGCGCATTGCGCGACAGTGCTAACTTATTTGGAACACCCTATTTGAATTGTGATTATAATTGGAAATTTCAAAGATTTGTGATTTTAAATTTAAATAAAAACTTTTATTTTTAAATTAATTGTTACAGGTACACGAGTTATATTTTCTATTCGGTTTGTAAGTGTTCTGGAATAGTTTAGGGATGGGTGGTATGCATCACAACTTCATGTGTGTTATTTGTAACATAAACATTGTTTATATTTTAAGTGTAATAAAATAAATAAAAGCGTAATATTTCTAGGATATGTTAGAAATAACATTTGAAATAACGAATGAATTAACACTAGCCGGGTACTTTCCCTGATTTAATTAAAAGTAGTTGCATTATTATATTATTTTGTTTTAATAATTAAAATATATAATTTAAATTTCAAAGAAATTGATATTTTTGCGTATTGCGTAGTGTTGGGAAGGGGGAGAGGAAAGAGAGGAAAGGTTATTTAATAATAAAAAAAGACTAATTAATAATTTTTAATTAAAACTTAAAATAAAGATTATTTGTATGTTATGTTCAATTCAAGGAGATTTTCATTATTAAATATTGTTGAAAGTAACTTATAAGTGAGTGTGGAAATATTTTAAAATGTAATGTTAGAGTGGTTTACAGTTGTGTTGGGGAACTTATTTGCGCATTATTACGAATTGGTGTGAGTATTGAAAATGCATTATGTTTCTGATAAATTGTAACTTAGGTACCAGGCCAACCTTTGCTTTTCATTCTAGTGTCTTACACGACAGGACTAGGCATGCGGTAATAGACTATTGGTCGATTATTATGGATGGGAAGTGATTTATACTTAACGATTTGTAGGATGTAGTTTTGGAGTTTGTGCAGGGGATCTCGAAATTTAGAGTAATTTAGTGTGTGTGTATAGGCCTATGGATGTCTCACACTCATGAGGATTGGTTATGGGTAAGGGGATGATGATGTCGAGTGAAATTGATGATGACAGGGCTATAGTTATTCCGTGATGTGACTGCTTTCGTATCCAGCCTGTCGCGTGCCGTGCCACCGAGAGTCGTTCACCCAGCACCTGTCATTCATAGTTGTATTATTAATACCTTTGCGATAGATAATGTATGATGAGAGTCGAAAATGGTAAAAGTAATAATGTATTCGCTGATATTATATAGTAATTGTAAATGCCATGTTGCGAAGTGATGTTTGGTGCATATGTTATTAATTGAACAACGGTGCTGAGAGAGACTCTCTTGGTATTCGTGTATGAAAACGCGTATTCTATCACGCATTGTCCGACACACGCATGTACCTACATAAACCCCACCCACACCCACCATTTATTTTCAGTGTTCATCCACTTAAATATTTCCTCCCGGATGGTCCATGGTTTGTGACGTGCGTTATTATTGTATTGACCGAATGTTTGAACGTAAAAGCGTTTAAAGTTAAAGTAGACCTTGACGGGAGGAGGTATTTTTTCCGATACCAGTAACAAATGCCATTGCCGTTACATTAACAATTTGTCCGATGATGTGTGCCTCTGGATATTGCGGTGGTAAGGACGGCCATCACGCGGATACGCGATTCAAAATAGACCGCAAAACAAGATCCCGCGATACGCGATTCAAAAGACGCAACACGATCCGCGATACGCGCTTTATAGACCTACATATCCCGCGATCGATACGCGATTCAGTAGACGCTACAATATCCCGCGATACTCGCGATTGGAATCGAAGCATCAAATAAAAGGGAAAATAAAAACACCGCGTAATAAACAAACCAAACAACTGACGCTCTCACGGCGAGGAGAGCCATTCAAGACACTCACTTCACGGGCGACGGAGAGTGGCATAAAAACATGTGCGCTCTAAGGCGACGGAGAGCACGCAAATACACTCCTCCCCCCCCACGCGACGGAGAGAGTGCCACCAAACACTCACTCTCACGGCGACGGAGAGTGAAGTCAAACACCTACACTCTCACGGCGACGGAGAGTGCCAATCAAATACACACTTTCGCAACGGCGACGAAGAGTCCACCCAAACTATGTGTGCTCTCACGGCGACGGAGAGCCCTCAAACACACTCACTCTCACGGCGAAGGAGAGTGCTATGCAAAAACTACAATCTCACGGCGACGGAGAGTGATATCAAACACTTACGCTCTCACGGCGACGGAGAGCTATCAAACACTCACTCACGGCGACGGAGAGTGCCACCAAACACTCACTCTCACGGGGACGGAGAGTGCTATCAAACACCCCCACACTCTCACGGGGACGGAGAGTGCAATCCAATACACACTCCGGGACGGAGAGAGTGCATCAAAACTTATGCTCTTCAGGCGGCGGAGAGCCACTCAACACACTCACTCTCACGGCGACCGAGAGTGCTATCTCCCCACACACGTCACTCTCACGGCGACGGAGAGGAACAACCAAACACTCACTCTCACGGCCGCGGAGGGTGCAATCAAAATTACACACACTTCACGCGACGGAGGAGTGCAATGTAAACATGTGCGCTCTGACGGCGACGGCGAGCCATTCAACTCATACACTCTCATGGCGCTGGGAAGTCACTCAAAACACTCACTTCTCACGGCGGACGAGAGCCACCATCAAAACTATGCTCTCACGGGACGGAAGTGCTATCAAAAACACTCATTACTCTAACGGCGACGGAGAGTCTCCCAACACAACACACTCTCACGGCGACGGAAGAGTGCAATTAATATTTGTGCGCTCTCACGGCGACGGAGGGCCGCCAACTCATACACTCTCACGGCGACGGCGGAGCTGCTCAATACACACCCGCTCACGGCGACGGACGGTCACTTAACCCATATTATATGCACACTCTAACGGCAACAGAGGGTACAAAATTAAATACTTTCGGTTCGGTTTGGTGATGTCTCATAAAGGGTAAAACGATGTAATTATGGCCTAACATGGCCATGATGTAAATAACTATGCAATTGTAGTTGATGCATTTATAATGGCCAATCCCTTATCATGCTTATCACGACATGCTCTCCAGCGGGTAGCGCGGGAGAAGCCTTTTGGCAAATTTTTTCCAGGATTAAAAAACTTCTGGCCTGCTATCCTAGTGTGCACAGATTGTGTAATTAGACTGTGATGATAAAATGTTGTCGTTAATGCTAAAAGCATGGTTAACATTTTTGTCATGCGATGCATTAGCGAATGACGGTCAGTGCCTAGAGGGGGGCCATGCTGCCCAAAAGTTCACCGTAAAATGGAAGCATTCTGATGTAGGGGTCCTTATGTCAAGTGGTATGAATAAAATATGTAGTAATGGGAGGGTAAGGTCTGTAGTTATAGTGAAAGATATATCAATGTGAACATGTTAATCGCAATACTCTTTCCTTATTTTCACAAACCACCAGGTACATGTCGCCAGATAATTGAGATATCTTCAGCAAAACCCACCAGGTACACGTCCAGATAGTGTAAGGACCTAGAATGAGTTGTAGATGTTAATAAAGTATAGCTGAAGTTTCAAAGGTTGTGTCATAAAGTGCTTCCTTATCCGTGGAGAAGCGGAGTTCTGTCCTCCGCAACTTACCCCGCGCTATAATTAGATCCATATCGGACATGGTGGCGGCCCCAGACACTATTAAATACCAAAGGGGCCGGCCCGCTAACAGGGTTGAATCTACTATAATCCCTTCTTATTGCATTACTAAAAAACGTTTTGCGAGGTATACTTAGCTATACTTCTCAATTGCGCCAGGGAAAAAAATAATTATTGTGCAACCCACCCCTATGAATTCGGCAGCCTCAAACAAAAGATAAACTGCATGTTGAAGGATGGGATGTGGCGGCAGAATACTGAATTTAGCCGCGTCGAGAATCTCTTCTAGGCTAGCGGGCAAGATCTCATAGCGTTTACAAGGGACCGCACCTAACAAGTAAACATAATTTGATAACGAAATTGTCTAAAATTATCAAAATCCGTTCTACGCGTGTTCTCACTTCTAGGTTGTGCACATTTTCTTGAAAATTAATTAAATGTCATTTCTTCTTTTTCCAATATCAGTCGGACCAAAGGATGTACACCACGTTCCATTGACTCCAGCAAATAATGGTTTCTATTGATAAGTAAAGCCCGCCCGTTATGAATAAGATTAACAGGACAACGGACTTCAGATTCTTTGGGAATGCAAAGCCATTGCTATTACCCCCCCCCCCCTTCGGTAGACGAGGAGTTAAGAACGTTGAGTAGGATATGTCATCATTTATTCAAAAAGGAAACGAAGATGGGCAAAAATCATGAACTAAATTTTGATTGGCAAGCTATGACCTAACATCTTAGTGCAGAACCAACACCCATAACTTAATCATATTAATATAGAACCTCTTTTCTAATCAATTAAAAGTTCGTTCGGCACCGTTTCACCTGCATTTCATACAGGTGAATGATTTTCGATTTCTGCTATGAACACAATACATTGCTTAGAAGCAATGGGGGGTTACGCGGCAGTTACGGGTTTGGTTCTGCACAAAGATGTGTTAGGTCACAGTTTGCCAAACAATTTTTTTCTCATGAGCTTTGTTCACCTTCGTTTCCTTTTCGAATAAAGGATGAATGAAAATAATAGGCGTCAAAGAAAATTGAACACACAGTAGAACCTCTAACTTTATTTATTCGTGAGGGAGGACAGGTAATTTGTGTTCCACGTCATGAAAAAATAGCTTCATCTAAATCGGGGTGATGGTTATAACACCTGCAATCTTTTCAGTTGCATGGATAATAACAATGGCTCTGCGGTTCCAGATGAAAAAAGGAATCTGAAGTATTTGGTCTTCTACACACCGAGCGGATTTACTTATCAATAGCCCCATTATTTGCTGGAGTCAGTGAATCATGGTGTACACCCCGTAGTCACTGATATTCAGGGCATAAATTGAGATGACATTTAATTCATTCTCTCGAGAATGTGCACATACAGAAGTGAGAACACGCGTAGAATTGATTTCTATAATTTCGGCAGAATTATGTACTTCCCAGGGGTGAGCCACCTTGGTCCTTATCCAAGCATCTTTTTCGCTTTGGCCTCGTGGCCTATTCATCAATTCCCGCCGATTCGAACAACTCAACTATGTCTTCTGTGCTCACGGAGCTACTCAGTTTTTGTTGAAAGCTTGGTTGAACGCCCGCCATGATGCCGACTAATGTTCCCAGTATGTTATTATTCTAAAAGCGATTATAGAGCACGCACTAGGGGAAACCAGCAACGTTTTAGTCACGTGATCTATCTGTTCGTCTAGGTGTTTCTTACTTCCCACCAATGAACAACGCTATGAAATGCACCTATCAGGGTTCCCAGCATTTCAAGAAAACAAAATTCCCTGATTTTGTCCATGCGAAGTCTCCAATTCCATGATAATTATTTCAACTCATAGAGTGCCTTTGCCCATTCCGACCCCAGGCCAAGGTAAAAAAAAGAGGTCAAAACGATATAGTCTGATGACTACTGTTGATTTTTGGTACAATCAAAATTCCCTGTCTTTTCCTGATTTAGAGCATTTTTATCAAATTCCCTACGTTTTCCAGACCTGGAAAAAAAGTTAAAATAATCATCCGATTTCTCTGATTTCCCTGATGGCTAGGAACCCTGCTGTGGGACCACCGCATGTGTTTGGCGGGAGCTTGTGGGATGGTTTTTGTGTTGGGACGTGAAAAATCACAAAACCCGCGGAAGGAGGGGGGGGGGGGGGGGGGGGGTAGGGGGGGGGGGGGGGTATCAGATGTGGTTTATATTATGGGCGAGTCTGGTAAGCCCATACCCATTTCTTAGGGTATTCACCAACAAGTGTACCCTTTGTATGAAAATTTTGGTTACGGCACTGATCTGCAGTCCTAACCCAGTGTAGTCCATGAGCTGGCCATATCAGATTTTCCGTTAGTTTGCCACACAATGGGTGATTGAATTTTCCCATATTATCACCTGAAGGGGCATTGTCCCCTGACTAGAATTAGGTATGTGTCCGCACCCGAAAAGCTGCACGTTAGCGTTATTCGGCCCATTTCAAACTGGCCCGCCATTGTTTTATGTAAAACCGCCATTATAATTTCCATTACAGCAATTTTTGGCAAGACTTACCGAACTTCAAGTTTTCAACTTTCTGAAAGGGGCTTAAACATCTAGGTGGCCAAGATGGCGCCGCAAGGACGGGTATATTTTGTTAAATGAACTTAAAATGGCAAAATGTTGAGGGATAAGACATGGTAATATTTGAGAGGTCCAAAAAGGATTTATAGCACTTATATTTTACGTGCAGGCTTGTTTGTAAAAGATGTTGTTGATTATATTCACTTAGGGTACGTACATCTGGAAGAAGAAGAAAAGAAGCCATACCCATCTTTTCGACCTTATTAACAACACTTTCTAATAATGACCCTAAATCATTTTCATTGATGTAAACAATATTAAAGTGGGGTATTGACCTGTCCATGAGAGTGCTGTTTTACTACAGCTAGTTACTACTTGGCCATATAATGTAGTTTGAAACTGACTGTTATAATAGTTCATAGGAAGACATAAATCATACATCAACCTGCCTGATACATAACATCAAATACATGGGTGGTGGTGAAACTATTTAAGGACTACTCAGGACGTCATATTGTTTCACCGTAAAAATAAAAATATGCTGTGAAGAAATGAAAAAGTTGTCTATATGTAGAAAGAAAATTTAAATATGGCGACCTAACTGCTTTCCAGCACATCAATACTATCTTTGTTTTTACTTGTACCCCCAGCTCTTCTCCCTCTCTACTGCGAAGATCATATTCCTTCCCAGCGTCAACTCGTGTTGAGAGGTCAGTAAGTGTCCAGAAGTATGAGAGAAAATTGCGGGAAATGTTATCAATAGTTTTATTATGGTTCTTATTATGTCGAAAAAGACGTGCAGGGGCTTTTTTCTTCTTGATTTATATCCCTCGAAGTGGGTATAACCACCGCCATCATGAATTAAGATCATGTCCGCAATATACAAATATCATTGATTCTTTTTTTGTTGCTCTCAAAATATTACTCGCATTCTTACCCCATCAATTTGGCAATTTTAGTGCATTTAACAAAACATGCCTCCTTTCGGCGGCCATCTTGGAAATGTTTAAGTCCACTTCAGGAATGTAAACTTTATGTCGTTTAGTCCTGGATAAAGTTCCTATCTATAATGAAAATACAATGGCAGTTTTTTTTTCATAAAACCTGCCATTTGGAAATAGGCAGTACGCGCTAATGTGCATCTTTTCGGAGTGGAAACATACCTAATCCTAGTCAGGGGGCACCCCCTTCAAGGTGATATATTGGAAAATTAATCACCAGGTGGGTGCAACTAACTCAAATGTTAAGGCCCGTACAGAAACTGGCTCATAGACTAATGCAGACCTTTTATATTTAAGCATTTCAAACCCTGGACAAAAAATTCTCTTTTTCCATGTTCAAACGCAGGTCTGAACCCCGGGGTCTGAACATTAGCACTAATGGTTTGCATATAATATGAATACAACGATACCCTGGAGCGAAGATTTTTAGGTACAATCGAAACTCGTTGACACAAGCTCTGATAATATACAAAAACTTGATTTTATGTTCACAAGAATCATGTGTTAAAAGAGTTGATAATACAAACTCCTTTGAATACAAGCAAACATTTAGGCCTACAGTCCCAATGATGTTGTATTAATGAGGTTCAACTGTATATCATTTAATCCGTTGATATTAACGAAAAATGAAGTATTTACATACATCATTGTAACAATTTAAAACGTTTTAGCACAATCAGTTATCCATTCAAGTTGTTAGTTAACAGTTTTGTCTCTTACTGCCGTTAGATATTAAATGGGTTATCCGTTGCGAAATCGATTACAGCCCGTTAGCGTTTGAATTCATACACTTAAAACGCCTGTAAATTAGCACTTATGTTAAACAATCAGTTTATCCAATTCTTAGCTAACAGTTTTCTCTCTTACTGTCAGATATTAAATGGGTTATCCGTTGCGAAATCGGTCACATATACGTTAGCGTTTTGTATTCAAACACTTAAAACGGATGTAAATTTAGCACTTATGCTAAACAATCAGTTTATCCATTTCTTGACTAATAGTTCTGTCTCGTACTGTTAGATATTAAATGGGTTAGCCGTTGCGAAATCGGTCACAATAAGTTAACCTTTGTATTCAAACACTTAAATGCAGATAACTTAGCACTTTTTAGAAACAATCACTTTATCCGTTTGGTAACTAACAGTTCTGTCTCTTACTGTTAGATATTAAATGGGTTATCCGTTGTGAATATTGGTTATATTATACGAAAGCGTTGTTTTCAAACACTTAAAATGCATGTAAATTAACACTTCTTGTTAAACAATAAGTTTATCCGCTTATTAGGAAACAGTTTTGTCTCTTACTGTAAGATATTGAATGGTGTATCCGTTGTGAAATAGGTCAAAATAGGTTAACGTTTGCAGACAAACACCAGAAACGCTACTACTAACAGTACACAAGCACTATTTTCAGAAACAGTTGGTTAAATTGTTTGAATACAAGCGCATACAACTGCGAACCACAATTGTTTTCGCCCTGGCCGCTTTACGCGTGCGATTTTTTCGTCGAAATTTTGTGTAATTGTCTGACTTTTTAAATGTGCTTCTTTTCATACCAAAAAAAAAAAAAAATCAGCCAAGCCGTTAATAAGTTACTTCTTAAACCAAAGAACCATAGCAGTTTTTTGCTGATATATGTGCACACATACATGCAAGTAAACAGTTATTAGTAACATTAAAATATTAAACCTTTATGTGCTGAAAACAAACAACTTCATCGTGGACGTTGCTAAATCGTTACTGTACAAACTCTATGGGAAAATGACGTGTATTTTGCAACACCTGTAAAAAAATACAGGATTGCCTGAAACTGCGAGTTCGGTTATATGTAATCTGGGTTTTCTAGAGTAGATATCAACATAAAATAGGTTTTAAAAAAGTTTGATGTAAGCGCAAGGTTCGTTTGAATTTTCCGTCTTTTTGCCCAATTTTCGCGTGTTTTAAAATTTTAAAAACAATGTTTTGCAGCTCAAACGATAAATTTTATTTTTTTGCTGATTTTGTGTTGTCTCATGGCCCTTCATATGTGGTCTAAATTTCGTGCAAAAATTCCACCATGAAAGTGTTTTTTTTTGGGGGGGGCATAGTGTGAAACCCTTTGGTCACTTGTTTACTTTGGTTACTTTTAAGTAAAAATGTTAAACATCGTGATATTAATTCATTCATTTAAACGCATCCGGCAACGTGTTCAGCATTGCATGCTATACATACACGCCTATGCACGGGAATGCGTTAGTGGGATGCAATGGGTTTCGGGTTGGGTTTGGATTTCTTTGCATAAAAAGATGATATTTTAACACTTAAGTGCCCAAGCTAAAAAAAACTTCCGTTAGTGCCCGGGGGGCGGGGGGGTTCCTAGGGATCCAACCCGATACCCTTTTCCCGTGGGAGTTTGATCATGACACTAACACAAGTAAATGGGGGTCACGTAAGAACCACATACCCACAATAAAAATGAAAATCCGACCTTTTACCTATGACCTATGGCCAATTGAAATTGTCACTCTTCGAAAAAGAGTGGTTCGCACATTCCATCCTGAGCAACTCCAATATAAGGTTTTGAACCAAAATAATTCATTATATCTACTCTCGAATAACCAATTAAAATAAGCATTGCAAAATATAGCCAAATTTATACCATCTTGTATTTTTCTCAGAAACTTCAAAATCACCTTGGTTTTCCCATAGACTTACACAGGTAAGAGCACGGTCATGACAAAATTAAAATTGATGCTATCATCATATAAAAGGTTATTAGATTAAAGTATTATTAATAGTTACTCCTAAGATTTTTTCACTTCCGTTAGTGCCCAAGGGGGGGGGGGGTTTCTAGGGACCCAACCTAATTATTCTAATGAAGCGTGGGAGGATTTAATTTTTTTAAATTTTTTAGTATAGGTTTTCCCAGTTATATTCGCACTTGTGTAATTGATTTTAATCAAACAGTCAATTGGATTTCGTCCTAAAAATGTGAATCGCGAGAAACGCAAAACCGATTTAACTTTCAGTAACTGATGTTCATTTTTGTGTCATTGTATTTCAACTGTGTGTCGTTGATATTCGTCAAATCCGTTGACAATTCGTCCCGCGTGGCGATGACTACTGAATAGAAAAAGCCATTATAATTGATTTTAGGAATCTTGTATTTCATATTCGTCGGGTTATCATTAAAGTGTTGTCGTTCTGATTGGTTTAACCTTATGGGCATGGCCCATTAATAGGGCATGTAAAAAGCAGCGCCTTACGTAAAACAAAAGGGGCGGGTGGGGTTGCACTATGCTTATTTGAATAATTTCTATCTAGGTGGGTGGTCATAACGGGTAAAATTCCGCCACTGATTAAACGGGTTAAGCCAAAAGCATAAAAAAATCAAAAGTTCAAAAGTTCAAAAGAGATAAACATACATATTTGTTCAAGATTCATATTATTTTTTTTTATAATCGAATTGACAATGTTATGCCTTATTAACAAATTGGTAATTCCACTTATCTGCGTAATTTCAAGGCGAAAAGACTCAAAAGATAGGCAGGGAAAACATTTCAGAACCATCCCAAAAAGAACCATACTTAAGGTTAATAAAATAGGCCTACAACACGTGACTAAAATTGATTCAGAGACGATAATGACTACCAATGAAAATGAAGAATTTGCTTTTAATAACGCCGGTCTTGATATGATGGACGACTTCGAAGCGCAATGGACGAAACTTCAATGAAACACAAAGTTGAAATCAATGGACACAAAAAATACAATATCAGTACCGAAAAAAGTAAATTGGTTTTGCGGTTTCTCGCGATTCACATGTTTTTTAGGAGAATTCCAATGGTCTGTTTTACTAAATCAATTAAACAAGTGCGAAATTAGCTGGGAAAACATATTCAGGAGAAGGGTATTCATAACAGACAATTAGCCAAAAAACTCCTTGGAACATTTGATTGCGTAACCGAAAAATCGCAAAAAATAAAATGTTGCGGTATATGGGAACCCCCCCCCCTTGGGACTTAAGTGTTACAAGAGAGATTTGCTTATAGTCAAATGTAAAACATAGGCTTAAATATATTTGATGGGACGCTTTACATCGGGGTAAAAATCAGTACTTTAATTTTTTAGGGACACTTGATTGTGAAATCTCTGTGGCACCTTTAAATTCAGTTTCAATAATGTACAAAACAATTTCAGCAAAAACCGAAGCAGATCATACGTTTTCGAGAATGTTGGGTAGGTACGCATACCGGAACTATTAGCCAGCTTAACTCTTCGGCCGAGGTCGTTCCTTCTAGCACGAAATGCATCTAAAGATTTTGCATAAGGTTATGTAGTATGATGAAAAAGTTACAGTTCAGACTGATACCGGGAAGTATAGACCACATTGTATTTTACATTTGAAACCACCCCCCCCCCCCCCCCCATAAATGTTGCTCCCGGTGCGCTAAAATGCCTAAAAAGCTTGCGTAAAAAAGCTTCCGGGTAATCGTTTTCTCCTCATTTCCGGTCTTGTAGCAAAAAAAAAAATTGAAGGTAGCACCTCCACCGGTGTTATAGTGTATGGCGTCAAAGTCGAAGGGTACGGGGGGGGGGGGTGGTGCACCCAAAAGAATATTTTATAGTACAATTTTGATTAAATGCATAGTATTGCTCTCTTGCTAGTATTATAGTATTGCTTGAAAACCGCATGAAAATCGATTTTCTCCTAAATTTTTTAGCGCAAACTCGGATTTTCGCCTCTTCTGTGGAAATGCCACTTTGGCCGGCTCGCGGACTTTTATGAACGTCACGGCACCAGACAGATGGCACCACCATACCTAGGTACTGTTAGTACTTATTTTGGTATCAATGGAAAGAGGAGACCATAGCTATCCATGGTATCAAACTCATAAGCCTCGGGTGCTCTATAACGAATTCTCCGGGGGGGGGGGGTGGTAACCCCCCACCACTTGGTTAAACCTTTACAAAAAAAAAAGCTTGGTAAGACGCGGGTTAAATCAGATTTTTCCACAGAAAAAAAACCGTGGTTTTTTCTTCCCTTAAGCATTTACACCGATTACCATGGGCATTTAGGAGGGTCACAGAAGTGCAAACATGTAATTTTATCCTCTCATTAATACTTGTTGTTATCCAATACCACGCGAGAAAGAAATATTTATTATTTCAAAAAACACCAAAAGGCGAAGGCCAATATCAGCAAATGTTTTTTTTTTTTTTTTTTTATCTACGGTTTCCAATCGGAACTTTCACAATGCTACTGCCGCCCGTTTCGAACATGCTTTACTGATTGATTGTTTTCTTTATTATGCCCAGATGAAATTCAAAATAATTTCGTGAGTGTAAACATTGACATACAAAACAGTTCCAATAAGCTATGGAGGGAATATTATTTTTACATCAAATACAATTTATTCAATATGTAATAATAAAGGACTCAATATGTAATAATGTAGGAATGATAATACTATAAACAAGTTTAACCCTTGTCTACCGAAGGGGGGAGGGGGTGGTCCCCTTCAGGGTTTTTCCCGGTTTGCTAAAACCCCCTTTTTGGTGCCAAATTATTTAATGTAATTGTCAATTGACATGTTCCGCTCCTTTTCATCCAAAAACAAACATCCACCGGGGTATAGGTAAGATACAGGGTGATCCCAAAGTGATGGATATGGGGGGGTGGTCACCACCCCCACCCCCCCTTCGGAAGAGAAGTACCAACGTGCCTAACACAACACAGGAACATCACAGACACTTGATTTTGGTACCAATATATAGCTATGGTCCTCCTCTTTCCATTGATACCAAAATCAGTATAGCACACGTCACAATGACGTCATAAAGTTCGCATGTCAGCAAAACTGCCATTTCCATAGACACACACAGTGAAAAATTCAATTTTTTGCCAAAAAGGTTAGGAAAATCAGATTTTCATGCGGTTTTTGACTCTACTTGATGGGAAATGACTAGTTTTATATAATGACAGCATTTTAGAGCTATAATAAGGTGTTTGAGTCGCTAAAATTGCGAAATATCAATTTTCCACCCTATATTCAGTATTTTCGGACTTTCCTCAACATATGACGTCATGGTGACGTCATAATGGGGATGTTGGTAGACTTATTTCGGTACCAATGGAAAGAAGAAACTCTAAGCTATCCTTTGGTACCAAATTTATAGGAATCGGGTGTTTGGTAACGAAAATCACAGGGGGGCACCCCCCTCCTTCGGGAGTTTTGTTACAAAAAATGGCTCAGGTAGACGAGGGTTAATCTCTCTCACATTATAGAATCCTTGTGACCAAGCAAACAATTTTGTGTGCTTTCTTCTACAAAAGAAGCGACCCACGTACCACTTCCTCTACCACTTTTGATGTTTTTTTTTTGAAAAATGTCTAAATTTTAAGCTAGATTAGATGAAATTTGACCAAACATTCTTCTGGTGACGAAGTGTTCAAAAGACAGGACAATGGAAGGGGGTGTAGGTCCACTTCTAATTCTACGCAAAAATCTGCGCAAGCGGAGCCCACTAGCCCCCAAAATGTCCACTACTTTCAATGTTTCACACCCCCAAATAAATTCTGCGTATTTGCCTGTACGATGGATCAACTATAACAATGTTCCAATTTTGCTGAAAGGCATACCAAATTGAAAATACACAACGTTTCGGACCAATGGTCCTTTATCAAGTGAAATACTTAGGTATATTCTGTTTACGTTTAGGACAATGGACAGGCGCGAACCAAAAAGGTACGCTGTGTTGCGCAGAGAAGCGTCGCGTCGCGCCACGTCGATCGGGCAAAGGAGCCGACGCAGTTGTCGTGTGGGGGATGCTGAAACGTGAACAACCAGAGAAACAAAATAAATCGGAATAAGAATGAATAATAATGAGCAGAAATATGCTATATAAAATGGAGTTACAAATATTAAACATGTTTTGAATTTGCCTGACAGTCCAATGGTTTGAAATATTTCAAGTTGAAGGATAGATGGTGGCTCAGCGGCGACTGCCTTCGTTGTTACCACGGGCTGCGATGGTCCTTTACACTTTGAGGTCATTGATGTTGCAACCTGGATGGACTGTTTGAAGTGGCGGGCACAGGAAATCCCTCGCAATTGCGTCTTATAGAGCGTAGGATGCTCGGTGAATCTGTCAGCTAAACGACGGGGGAAGTTTCGCAATGTAGAGTTTGTGGACACTTGGTACAGATGGATGGCGTTCATTATACCAGTATGGCCGAAGAAGTGCACGTGAAGTGACTAGTTATGTCAAAGCTTCCCTTCGGACCTTCAAGATGATTGCCTCGTTTAGGGACACGTAAGGGCACGTGTTACAGTGCTTCGTTGACAACGTATGTTCCCGGTTGTGATGAGTTGATGTTGTAAGGGGAGATGCCCGATAAGTTAAGATACGTTACGGTCCTTTTTGAAGGCAGTGATGGGTAGTTCACTGAAGATAACTTAGGTTAGTAGTCGTGGCTGGTTTGAAGAACTTGGACTGTTGTTGAAAATAATGTTCCGAAGGGGCATGTTCGGGTGGGTAGGTCAGAACAGTGTGACACGATGGGGTGGTTGTTTTACAGTCTCTATAAGTGATGATTCTCTATCCATTTCTCCGGTGCGGTGATAGCAGATTTGATGACATTTTACGAGGATATCCGGCTGATTGAAAAGAATTGGTTTCTAACGTAGGGAATAGGAGTCATTGCAACTCTTGGGATGGCGTGAGTTGTAACGGGAGATAACTATGTGAATCAGTCTCCTTGCAGTGGATGGTGGTAGCAATAGTATCCTGATCTATTTATATGTGGAGATCCGAGAAGTTCCCGCTCTTATCAGAGATTTCCCACAGTGAATTTCAAGCATTCATGATAATTGCTGACATAGGAAAAATGATTCAAGGAAGTTTTGGGTTCAACGAAGATTCCCAGGAATCATCCAATGTATCACTTGAACTGTACACGGGACCGTAGCACCATACTCGTTGAGCATCTTTTTTTTTGTATCCAACTGTTAAACAAGCCGCACTTGGGCCAATGAAGGGCCAATGCGGATATTCCACGGGATTGTTATAGTGTTTCTACGTTGAACGAAAGGTTGTTAGTGGTAAGGACCGGGGCATAATCTGGAGAAGAGTTGTGAAGTTGATTAAGTCTGGTTGGTTGTGTGTTGTGGTGTTAAGCATAATGTCCAATGGCTTCGGCATAGTTGGGGAGGAAGGGAGTGTATAATGCAAGCGGTGTGTGATTTGCATCACTGTTAGTTCTGGTCGGGAGAAGACGATGTAGCTTGGATTGTTTGATCTCACCGATGAATTCATGTAGGTTCCGGTTCCATGAGGTGAATGATTTGGTTTGAGGTTGAAGAACATGTCTGGCATGGAGTTCTAATTGGATTCTTGCTAGTGTTGTAGCTTGTGGTTGAACTCGTCCTTCTTGGCAGTCATTGCTGAGAAAGTAGACTCGCATGAGTTTACGCGAACATTAATCAAGAGTAGCTTGATTCCTTGACTGGTAACATTTATGTTGTTGCATCCCCTCTCATGAAATTATAACGAAAGTGCCGGAGACAGGTACGATGAATGGCGTTGGGCTTGCAAATTGGTCCTACCGAAAGTAGTCATGGAAGGTGGATGTTATAGTCTTTTGTAGTTCAGCAGGGTACTGGTGTATTTTATCCTAAGTTAGCGTCAAATAATGCTGTTTCAAATGATGATGCTAGCAGTCAAAGTAATGATGAAGGTCGCAGAGAGGAATTAAATTAGTAGTAGTGTATTGGAATAATATAAGTCGTAAGATTTGTGGTAGTATGATCACGCATTTACGCTCCTTATAGACGAATTCATGTGCCAGCCACTTCAACAGTCCACCAGGTTGCAACATCAATGACCATCAAAGGTGCGGGGCGGGGGCATCGCCAGTCGTGGTAACAACGTCTATCTTCAAACTTGAAACATTTCAAACCATGTGGGATATGAACAGCAAATTCATTTTTTATTAGCATATTTCCGTACTCATTATGTTTTATTCCTTATTTCTAAGATTATTGGTGTCTTGTTCACGTGTCAGCATCCCCGCGAGAGCACTGCGGGTCGGCTCCTATTGCGAGAGCGCCGTGACGCGGGACGCTTCTATGCACAACACAGGTCCTTTTGGTTGCGAACTGGTCTGACTTATGTAACTCATTGTGAACTCACCTCTGGTAAATAGACTCGCCTTGTTTTCTCTTGTTCATTTCGTGTACCCTATGATTACGGCATTGATTTGCTTATGCTTGTGACACCTTAGACTTAGTATCTTGCTTTTGTAATGTTAGTTTATAAGCTTTGTATGTAGTTTAAGAACCTGGCGAAGACATTTTGTACACAACGTCGTTCATTTAACTGCGCTTTAAACATGTATATCTTCATAGACTGTTGCATACCTATTCTCCTTGGCCACAGACCATATATATATATAATATATTATATATATATATATATATTATATATATATATATAAATAAATATATCGAAACACGAAAATGTATTTAGTATGTATAACAACAAGAGCGATACATGTATTGCTTCACCAATTATCACAGCTCATATTACACTGCCATTACAAACTGAATCAATTAAAAGTTAAAGGTGCGTGTTCCGATCGTTTTGGGACCCACCCCTGATTTACCCGGAGGAACGACGTTAGTATCGATTTTGATATCAGATGAAAGCCGTTTGTTTTCTCATCTCGTCCTGAAATTTGAGCCCTCAATCCCTGTCATTCCCAGATATAAACAGAAAAAACGCCGTAAATATCGTCCACGAACTGCGACTTATCTTTGCTATCATATAGTGCGCGTGAAAATCTTATGGTCAAACACTGCCTTCCGTACTTGTTGATGCTACGCAGAAAGTCCGCGGGTCCAATTTCAAGAAATGGGCGGCGTCGTTATGCAAGGAACTTTAGAATTTGTTCAGCAATGGAGAGAAAAAAAACATCGGGCCTTTCAAAACTTTTTTATTGTCGCGCTGTCTGCACTGGCTATCATTCGTACTCAACAGATTACACACACGCTTACACTAGAAGGAAAGGAAAAAATGGACAAGAAGAAATTCACGAAGTCTCGGAAAAACAAGTATTTCAAATAAGAACACATTAAAAAGTCATACGCGGAGTAGATGGTTTTCTAGTGTGAAGTTGCACTTCCTTACGAACATGTATAAAAAGAAATATAAATGATTAATAGATGTTTGATGGATGGTTTAGATTGCATGTATGAGAACCAATCACCTTGTATACAACTGAATCTCGGTTGACCCTGTGGACTTGGATTATGTGACTTTTACCTCACATAGTTCTACGCTTTAATTTAAAGAGGTTAACCTTCCTGTCATTTCAATAAGAAAATAGAACAGGCGCCTACATTGGGCGCAAAATATGTAAAAAAATACATCCTAAGTTAAAAGCTTAATTTCATGTATGTAAAACTCCTGTCATTTCAAATAAAGAAAATAGAAAATGCGCCCAATTGGGCGCCAAATATGTAAAAACTGCCATCCCTAAGTTCACAGCTTAATTTAATTACGTAAATTAGTAAAACCTTCCTGTATTTCAAATAATAGTGCTGCCCAGCAGAGGCCCAAATTTTTTTCGATAGGTGGTGACCTAATTTGACAAAGGTTGTAATATATCAAATTGTAGCTATAGTCCAAGCAGTCAGGAAAATGACTGATGAAAATTAAAAAGGTGATACAAATTAAGGTATGGGGGGTCAAAGGTTACCCCCTATTTTCAGTATGAATATTTTGAATAACATGCTCATGTTGTAACGACTTTATCACAAGTGGAGAGTGGGTTCCCACATAATATAGTTTTTCCACAATTTTGATACCGAAAGCTTATATAAGTGATAAATAGCCTTTCTTCCCCTCCCCCACCCCATCTAACCCCCACCACCAATGCTGTTTTGAGAGTGGCCCAGGCTGTCAGAATCCTGTCATAAGTCACACCAGCGATGGTTAACTATGAGTGATCCGAAATTATCATGCAAGGAGCATTGTGATGCTCATGTTGGATTGTGTGTGGTGGCGGGTGGTAGGGGGTGTGGGGTGTGGGAGGGGATGTTCATTTTGCAACCGGGGAACTAAACTAAGATTTTACGTACTACATCGGCGGACATCGTATCAGCTGTATGACGGTCACGGTTGTCAACCTCAACAGACCCTAACAGTCTGCCTAACAATATGCCTTGGCACCCCTTCTATATTATTCGCCCCTAAATAGCCTTGGCTACCCATTCATTCAGCCCCCCCCCCCCCCGTTTGCAAATGTATGGTTGCGCCATGGGTATAAGGTGAGGGTTAGTGTTAGGCGTTATATTACTGGACTTTCTCTAACCCGGGAGGCGCCGGTGGTGACTTTTTCTAGTATCAAGTTTTGCGCTTTATTCAGTAAAGATAGCCTATCGCCCAGACTTATAGGTGGAGGAAAATGCTTATATATAAGAAATGCATTGACCCCATATAATTTCCCTTATTCTTCAACCCTTTTTCTTGGCTTTATAGTTCAATAAATACGTATGTGGACCTGTGGTGCAATCCTCTTAGACAAGTTCAAATAAAGCATTTCAAATAAAGAAAATAGAAAAAAACGCCCAATTGGGCGCCACTGTGTTAAAAATGAATCCCCAGTTTTAAGCTATACCTGGAACGTAGGTTAAATCCTGTCATTTCAAATAAAGAAAATAGAAAACAACGCCCAATTGTGCGCAAAATGTGTTAAAAGTGAAGCCCCAAGTTATAAGCTTTAATTTACAAGGTTTACGCCTATCCTGTCATTTCAAATAAAGAAAATAGAAAAGGCGCCCAGTTGTGTGCAAAATGTGTAAAAACTGCATCCTAATTAAGTTACGAGCTTTAATTGATGTACGTAAAACTCTCCTGTCCATTTCACGTAAAGAAAATAGAAAAAACGCCCAATTGGGCGCAATGGTTAAAACTGAATCCCCAGTTATAAGCTTTATTACATAGGTTACACCTTCCTGTCCATTAAAATAAAGAAAATAGAAAAACGCCCAATTTGGGGGGGCAAATGTGTTAAAACGAACTCCCCAATTTATAAGCTTTAATTAAACATAGGTTACACCTTTACGTCATTTCAAGAAGAAGATAAAAAGGGCGACCCAATTGGGTGCAAAATCTTTAAAAACTGCATCCCTAATTTACGAGCTTAATTTGATGTACTAAAACTTTTCCAGTCATGTCAAATAAGAAAATAGAAAAACGCCCAATGGCGCCAAAATGGGTTAAAACTGACTCCCCAAGTATAAGCTATAATTTAACGTAGGTTACAACCTTACTGTCATTCAATAAGAAAATAGAAAAGGGGCCGCCCAATTGGACGAAAATATGTAAAAACCGCAATCCCCAAGTTTAAAGCTTAATTTGATGTACGTAAATCTCTCTGTCATTTCAAATAAAGAAAATAGAAAAAAAAACGCCAATTGGCGCAAAAATGTGTTAAAACTGCAATGACCTTCAGCTATCGAAGTAGAATCCTTCGCAAATTTTGAGAACAGTGGGTTCTATAGACCCGACAAAAAGATAAGAGAAATAAATGAGACAACTGTCTAACCACGAGCATCACGCATAGCTGAAACTATCTGGCATTTGATGAAAGAATGAAGTTAAAAAACACGCCTTAAAAATACCCGGACCAAGTCTAAGTTTACGATGTTCGGCTAAATGTTTAAACCGCGTTTAAAGTTAAACGAGCTTGAGAATTGCGGTTTATTTAGCGAGCGTTTAAATTTCGATTTAACCAATGATTAACGTTAAACATCATTTGAGAATAAGGGCCTTCATCTTAAGTACAGGCATAAAAGCTATTAGGCTACAAACTTTGTGGTTTCTTGGAAATTGTACATGCAACATGAAAATTGCCCACACACCGTATTGTCATGAGGTAGTGAGCACTGGAATTTCCATATAATAAACCAAGTGTCCATAATATATTACACAAACTGGCAAACTGACTGTTATCATGCTTCAGATGGCCGCCTACAGGGCTGGATGTTGACATAATGGTGGTGTTGTTAAAGTTTGGTTGGTGCATTCAGCACAATGACATTTGGCACCACAAAGCTCTATAGCTAGATCATTCACATTACTTTTGCAGTCATCGCAGTAATTAGATCCAGGAGTGCAATTGTTTTGGGTGTATAGTAATTATGTAATAGGGCTGCTTGATATTAGAGTGCTCGGTGCGCATGGCTACCAGGGCGCATAGCTCTGTAGCATGGCGCGTATGTTCAAGGGTATTATGTTTGATCGCGAGTACTTTGCAGGGGAAGATTCTGGCGTTTTGAGTTATGCACAGGTAATTTACAGAAGCATGATTGATGTAGTCCTATATTTTTCTAATATGGAACTGAGATCAACTGCCTATCTCCTACACATAGACAGGTCGAAACAATTATTTTCTAACATATCGGTTACAAGCCCAATTTTTGAATTTGTTCCTCATACATTGTATTAAATCAAAAACACTCAGCAAAGAGAGAAAGAAATGCAAAGGTGTTTTATGGCAAAAAAGCAATGTTGTCATGCCGTCGCGAGGGACTCCACGTGGTGCAAAATTTGGCACCTCAAAAAAGAATGGCTCAAGATGTAAATGCGAAAAACTACTACTTTGAACAGAAAAGAGGTAAGTTTAATACTAACCTATCCACATCAACCAAGAAAATTTACTGATATTTTTGAGGTTTGGGGTCGATATTTTAACTCGCTAAATTTAGCTTACTTAACGTTAAAAATATACGAGTGAGGCCCCCCTCCCCCACCCCCCCTTGGGGGGGCATCTTTAAACAGTTGACATTCAATACAGAACCAAATTAAATTAAAAAAAAACAAAGCTGAAATTCATCACCTGAACTCTGGATGAAAAAAAAGTTGAGGTGTCAATATTCCGGAACCCATGTTATTGATTGCATGTGAAGTTTTGGCCTCCCCAAAATCACACATTGTGATTCCAATGGTTACAAATCCACCTACACCATGAGATACCCAAGACTCTTGGGAAGAACCCCGATAACAAAATCAGTTAACAGTTGTATATTGGTCAGGAACATGGATTTGCTCTTGTTTGAGTTAGAAGCATGCGGTGCCATGCAGTCTTTGAGTTGAGATGACCAGTCACATGGGGATGCCCTCACATTCCGAGGCAGAAGTATAAGCTTAGCATTGATGTTAAATGTTTCTAATTCATGCGTGACATGATACTGCTACCATGGCTACTATTACTGTCATGGCTATCACTAATGAGCATATTTGCGATTGATTTGAATTTTGAACATGTGAAAAACAATTTAAGTTCGCTTTACCCCGATGCTGGTAAATGGAGATTGCCAAAAGTACGTCATTGAAAGACCACCTATACTGGTGAACGATTGAAATGTCTTACGACGCCTTCCCTAAACGCATTGAAAATAGTCTTTTCTACAGACTAACATGTATAATCTAATATCTTGATCGATTACACTGTGACAACGGAGATACAGAATGCTTTGATGTTTTGGCTTTTTTTTAGGATTGTAGTTTATTTAAACGGTGTAACGAGCTGATATTAGTTTTGGTATCAGGTTGTCAGTTTGCTCTTCGGGGGCGACCCGATTTATATAAATCCGACTATGTTAAATCAAGTCGGCACAGACCCTCTGCCCCACGTGCTATTATTTTTTTCCAAAAGACACTAGTTATTATGTCTTAAAACAGTAAAAAATTTACCTGTTCCCTACTGATTCAAAAACGACGGTACGAGACGATAAGCGGTTGTTTCTTTTTTCCATGTAGGGAGATACGTACGTCATTTTTACCTGAATGGGTCCCCCGAAGCAAAATAATAAACCAATCATGCCGTGACGTCATCAAATCTTTATGTTTCCAAAAATATGGATTTTATTCCCATTAATAAAATTCCTTTTTAAGATTCACATCTGTATATTGTTCTTTAATAATAATATTCAATTGTCCCCGCATGTGAAAAAGATGGGTCATAAGTTATCAAAACTGAAAAACATAGTCAGCCGGCAAAAATACCCTTCCGTGGAATGTAAGAGCAGCAGATGGATCCCCGTTTAGTTTTTAGAAGGCTTACAGCCACTTGCGCGCGGCTGCGGGGGTTATGCGTCCAGGGAACTTTAGGTTAATGTAACAGAAGACGGAAATAAATAAGCCATGACTGATTTTTTTTTCAGGATTACTTTCTAATGTTTTTAATTCCCGATTAAAAAAAAAAATCCCCAAGTTTCCCCCTTGTGCTAATGAGCAGCAATAGGGTGGGAAGGGTTATACAGGGGTATAAAAAAAATTAAAATGATTCCCATTGAGATAAATTATTGACTATTGTATTCGGTTAGTCTCACCTGATTAAGAAAATTGTATAGTTTGCCTATTTTTTGACCTTTCTGTTTAGGAATACCTATTGCACGGTCATGTTAAGATGAAATAAAAATCATTCACTCCATTACATACTTTAAAATTGACCTTATAGGGCAGGCTGTAGTTGTATTATCTGAATCATGGGCCCTGTAACATGCAGGAAATTCATCTTGAGTTTAAATATATGGACACAATTTTGAAAAGAATCGGAACATTCTGACCATTTACCCAGCATAACCTTGAACCGTTATGAAGATTAAGAATGAAATAAAAATCAGTTCACTCCATCTACATTACTTTAAATATTGACCTTATAGGGCAGTGGCTTGTAGTAATTGCCATAATGGGCCCTATAACTATGCAAGGAAATACTTAAACTGTTTAAGATTATGGACACAATTTTGAAAAGCATCGGAACATTCTGAACCCTTTACCCAGCGTGACCTTGAACCGTTATTTTAATCCTTACGACCTGACACAAACGTGGTTATACATTGTCGTGGGTTCTGCATAGCGTCGAATCAGCATAAATGCTGTTCTGGAGACAGAACGGCGTTTTGAAAGTGTGAGGGTATTATTAATGCGTGTATGTAATGAAATATATGAAAGGACATTGCTTTTAAGTCGTTGTATGTCAAAGCAGGGAATGGTTTCCTAGCTGACGAAAGTATTGAAATACAATAAACAATGTTTTATTTTCAAAATGGCCACTGAATGTGATTTGATTGTTTGTCAAAATCCAATTGTTTGATTCGCTGTTGTTTGTAAGAAGTCGAATAGTATTCGACTGCGTGAAACGTGTTCTACTGCTGGTAATGGTGGGATTACTATAGCTTACGGTTTTTAACCATTTTTTTAAGAGATGGTGCCGACACAAACCACGAAATTAAAATAACGATGGTAGCAATAATGATGAAAATATGAAACACGAAACTTGACGACAATGATGTACTGATCGATGATGATGATGAGACACGGTGATGATGTGGATGATGACGATGATGACGATGACGAGGACGATGTGATGATGATGATTGATGATTGAGACGACTGTGACTGTGTTATGTATAACTGTTATGTATGAACTGTGGTTCATAAACACTTGTGCATCTATTAATGTAGTGTCTCTGTTAAATGGGTTCTTCTATAACATGTGTGACATTGAATTTTGTTCGTGTCCTTATGGATAAGTATAGCTATATCCATTGCAAGAGTTACACACAAGTACAAACTATAAAAAGACTTCCATTAGCGGTTACATTCGGTGGGGCTAATTGCTGGATTATTTAGGTACTCAATTCTAGATTTAATTTAGTATAACTAAACTGATTATTGGTTAAACTCAGAACTACCACTCTCTTCATGGTCATTTGATTATAGGCAAAGGAACCATGAAAACTCTCACTTCCCATTGGGGGTTTAGTTGTTTGCCGTGGGTACTTTCCATATCATTGCTGATTTTTCATTATTAATTTAAATATGTAATTTGTAATTGATAAGTTGTGTAAGATTTAATTGTATATTTTTAACTCAATCAGCCTATACCCTCTGGTCCGAGGTTATCTGAATGACTCACAAACCTTCCTTGCAGGGGGACCAATTGCCTGGGTCAGCAGATATCTCACCTACCCTGGGTGATAACCATGGCAGTGGGAACTAAAATTGTGCCACAATTTGTTTTCTAAATTTTCAATTTAGTCATTTGTGTGCGCTGATCACGAAATGCAGCACACTGACATCTGTTGTGCATACATAGTATAATATCACTAAATTGCTTGTGAAATTCTTGATAATATTTATTCTTTGTGTATGATCAACTTGCACCTGGATGATTTCATTTCCGTGGAAGCCGTTGGGGCGGCACAAAAAACGTAGGATTGATACGAGGACTTGCATCAGAAAAATCCAAAATCGTGTCAAATCAGGGCTAACACAAAAATTAAAGTACACTTAATTAAGTAAATAGTAACATCTTAACCAAAAGGAAGTACGCTTGCTACTGGAACGCCAGGTATATCAAGGCAAAACACAAATCGGGTTGGCATTGTGTGATTTCGTGTGTCATCAGACATCAGTTGGATATCTTTGCAATCACCGCGAAATCTTGCTGACTGGCCGATAGCAGAGATGATGTAGCCATTGCCTATATCCAGAATACTTTACATAATTATAAGCTTCATCATTCTCACCGCCATCAGGAAGAGGAGGAGGTACAGCTATTCTCGTTAGGATGGTTTCTCCATGTAAGGATAAACAAGACCTGCGAGTTTTGTTTAAACTCCATGGAATATATGAATGTTACAATATCATCACCTTCTACCTCCTTCCAACTTATTATAATTCTACCAAAATCACGCTTGACAAGAAAATAATCACCTCATCAAGGTTTCTAGATGAATTCTCCTCTATTCTGGACTACTTTGACATTTGGTAGTGGCCATTTGCTCCTAAATGAGAGACTTCAAATGTACATGTGGACGTTGCTGATGACCGTATAAGGCTCTATCCTTCCTCAATATTCTAGATTTGCAGGACTGAAATAACTAGTTGTTGGCCCAACATAAATCGGGAAAAACCACACTCTGGTCTACTAATTAACTTGGAAGCAAGACAATTTTGTTGGAGAACAATTTCAACTCATAGTCATTTGCCGTCTGACCATTACGCTTTCAAGTGTTTTATCAAATCAACCGACCTGACATGTGCATTAAAACATTGCAGACTCCGGTAAAATTCGCAAAATCAAAAGAGACATATTCCGCTCTGATTTACGATCTGCACTTTGTTGTCGTCAGATGTGAGTGTGGAGTTGTGATGCTCTAGTGAATGAATATCATAACATCTTATCCAAGACACTTGTGAACATTGGCTCACTCGTAAATCGATCTGTAGTTCTGCGTCCTCAGCACATTGGGTACACAGAGTTCTTCGTGCTGGTAGAGAAGGAAAAGGCGTCGGCCGGTGGAGCGCGAGTTTCACAGACTGGGCTCACAGTAATCAAAGAGGCTTACAAAGATCAATTCCTCTAATATATAAAACTCTCTTCTTTCTAAAGCCAAGACCAATTATCATAACAACAATGACTTAACATGTGATCCAATGAGACCTTTTCCGTTGTAGGTTCAGTAAGTTCGACCTTTCCCAGAGTGGAAAAGCCGCTACCTGCCCATGAAGTCCAAAAGATTCTTGCTGAAAGTTTGCAGATTTTTTCTCAAGAAGATCAAGAAGACTGCGTATCAGTCTACATGATACTACTACTGCCTCTATTGTACGTTGAACTAACAGAGTAGGCCAAGCCACCTTCAGTACTTTATACAGGTCTGAAGAAGAGGTCTTGAAATCCATCATCAGACATCGATCAAGTCCTGCACCTTGTTAGTGACCCTTTACCAACTAGCTGATGATCTGTTACCAGTCATAAAAAGGATTGCCAACTCTCCTTGTCTTCGGGCGTATTCCCTCAAGCTCTCATAGCATGCATCTGTCATCCCACTGCGAAGAAATCTGTCTTGGACACCAACATCCTTCAAATTATCGCCCTATAATTAATCTACCATTTCTCGGAAAGGTGATTGAAAGAGAACAGGGAATCAGTTGCAGACTTACCTCATCGATAATGACTCCATGCTCGGATGCAGTCGGCATACCGGCAATATCACAGTAATGAGACAGCTATGTTACGGTTGCAGAATGACATCTTGACTGGTCTCTGAAAAACAAAAAAAGAGCTGTTACTAGTGTTACTGCGACTTCAGCGCCCCCTTCGACACCATAGACCCAAAACAGCTCCTAACCCGTATAACTGAGCGGTATGGGATTACTGGAAAAGCACTAAGTTGGTTATCGTCTTACCTTAGATGCCGAACTCAATCTATAACAGTCAGAGGTGCTTCGTCAGCTCCTGTGGCCGGTAGATTGTGGAGTCCACAGGGCTCGGTTATGGACCGATTTGACTTCATCTTGTCACGTGACTCACACAGGAGATCATAACTGCCCCACGGTATTAATTTGTTGTTTTACGCTGATGACACCCAGATCTACCGGAATTTTCCACCCTCGGGATCGTTGAAGAGAAGCCATAAAAAAGATTGAAACATGAATTGCAGACATCAGATCCTGGTGCTGTAAATCCAACAAGCTGATATTAAATGACAAAGAAGGACGGGAGATGTTGTATTTCGCTCTCATTTTAGTAGATCAGGTTAGCATCTAGGAGCCAACTATGATCTGGGCAAGTCTGTTATAATCCGTCAGCTGAAGCACGGAACCTTGGTGTCATCTTAGACTCATCACTACGAATGATCAAATCATGTTAACAGCTATGCAAGCTGCTTGGGGCCTCTCACAAGGATAAATTGGGCAGCTGCACTAGTAACCTTGATGAAAAATATACCATCAGAATTGGTCCACGACTTTGTTACATCTAGGATGGATTCCTGCAATTCCTTGCTTTATGGCCCTTTTTCTAGAAAGAGAATTGACCAAAGTTCAGCGAGTTCAAAATGCAGCTGCCCGTTTGTCCTTAAAACATCCGTCGCCGAGACCAATATCACACCAGACTCTCTACCAACTGCATTGGCTGCCAATTAAACAGAGGGCAGTTTTTTTAAGATTTCTACTTCTACTTATATGCCATCCCAGCATGTCACCGGGCCGGATATCTCTGAGCGAATCCAGCTGTATTCACACGAGAACTTGAGAATCATCTTCTTGCGCCCAGCTGAGTAAATCAACCAACTCATCAACAAAGTTCTATGGTGATAGATCTTTGCTTACAGCCAGCCAAAAATTTGTGAATAAACTCCCGCACAGTATCCGCTTTAAAAGCGCTTCAGTACAGCAACTCTTTTCAGCATATGAAGACAATTCCTATTTACACAAACATTTTGGCTTCGATATGTATCGTTTCTGAGCAGTCCAATTCACAGTCATGGATCCACTAATTATAATTCTGTGATTGTTTTCCGTTCTTTTTTTATTCTCTACCTTCATCCTATCCGGTTGCCTAGGATAGTTGTTTTCATCAGTAGGTAGGCGTTAAGAGGCATCTGAATCAGGAAAGATCAAGATTTAACCGATGTCGCTGTGGGGTAACATACACACAGCTCCCCACAGCGGACGAGTAGGTGTGTATCCACATATGTTCTTAGTATGGAAGGCAACTGGGTTGTCTTTTTTTCTAAATCTGTTGGTCACAATTATATATGTTGAATTTCTACTTATTGAAAGTTATTTGAAAGGTGTGTATAATTGCATGTATTTATATCAGGTTGTTTAACATTAGAATTTTATCTATTTTTGTATTTGGTCGTAGTAATATTTTTTAGATTGCTCCCTTTCTATGTAAAGCGCCTAGAGAACTCGCAATAGGCGGCTATATCAAGATCTGTGTTATTATTATTATTATTATTATTTGTGTTTATTAGTTTGTTTGGATGTTGCAACATGGACGCTGATATTAAGCTGCTGCCTTGAAGTTGCATGTTTCTGGTTGATTAGTTTGTTGTAGTCTCTGGCATTATTGTTAGCTACGGCTACGATTCGAGATTAAATAAACCAGTGATTAGTATTATTATTTTTTGTTATTATAAACATATTATAAACATTCAGTTGCATTATCGTTCGTTGTAATATATAGCGCAGACTGACCACGATGCCCAACGAATAAAAAAATAACTCTACAAAAATTTGCTCCTTAAAATAAAATCCTTTAATTAGTCGACAATATGTTTTTTTAATTAGTCGACAATATGTTTTAACTCAGTAAAAATATTTAGAGAGATTTCCAATTGTAAAGGTGTAGGGAGAAGTTGGGAACACAATGTGCTGTAGTGATGCTCAAACAGTAATAAATATTATGCATTTTTGACAACAAACCCACAATAAATATTGACTAGAACTGTCTACACATTAAGTTCAGGAAATCGTTTCAATGTAAATGGAATGACATAAAGTTGGTTAAATAATTTCTGACAGCCATATTTTCTGTTGTCTTAAAACAATTCTCCATTAGTTTGCAGACTATCCAAAGTTAACGCCAATAAGAAAGCACATTTGATATAGGCTTACAACCCGGGATATTCATTATATAAAGCCACAAATGCTTACGATGTTTTGTACCAATGGATAGCTTTGGTCCTCCGTTTCTATGGGTTCCAACATAAGGACATAATACCCCGATGGGTCACAATTACGTCCCAAAGTTGCAAGTTGGCAAATGTTCCCATTTCCACAGACACACATCAGTTGTATTGTTTATTGGGGATAATGTATTTTGTGAAAATTCATGATACAAATCTTGCAACCAAGATTTTTCTAAATCAAAATTTTATGAGGATTTCAAAAATATGGAGTTGTCATTTTTATTTTTTAAAATGTGTTCTGGTGTTTTTTGGGCGGATTTTGGTTTTATATTATTTTTACTGATTCTGATATTTAAAGGCTGTAATAATAAAACCTCATATTTTTCTGCGCCATGTTTCTTTTATAACCTGTAAGTATTTGTTTTATAGTGTACTACGTGTTAAATGTTAAAAGTGCAATATGACGTGTTTTGGGAAAATTATAAAATTAAATGGGTGTTTTTGGCCGGAAGTTCTTTCTGAGTATTAAGCCTTTGCTGTACGAAAAAGCTGCAGTAACACATACAGAAGTTAATATTATAATCAAAATAAAAGATTGTGGTACAAATCAAAGTGTAATATTTGCATATTTTGGTGCCAAATTTTAAGAAGACCCTTGTTGATTTTGGCCATAACATTGGATTTGGGTTGCATTTGGTACATGATTAATCACCTGGGCCGGTATTCTCAAACGATGTTTAAAATAAACGGTGGCGGTGGTTAGCCTAAACTGTTGTCGTTAGCTAACGCACTGTTTAAAAAACCACAAGTTAAATATTTTCAACAGCGTTTAGCTAACAAATGTATTTCAACGCCGTAAATATCACCACCGAACTGTGATATCTTCGCCTATATCATTACGTGTGCTTGAACAATATTAGATGCCGGACAATGCCTTCCGTAGTGCAAATGCAACGCATGAAGCACACGGGTAAATTTCAAGGAATGTCGCGCTACGCAAGGAGTTTATTGGTTGCATGATGAGACAAAGCCCGGCCTTAGTTAAACCTGTTTATGTCGTTGTTGCGCATTGCTTCATTCAAAGACAATTCGACCAGCAAATGATGGTCACAATTGATCCGCCATTACTGGGGGGGCCTCCAACCCAAAACCTACCCAAATCTTTTGACGTCTGTACCACGCTTGATTAAGTATAATTCAAAGCTACACTTAATCTGCACATTTGGGTGAATTGAATTCAAGCAGGGATGCACCCCAGCTATGGTGCCAGTGAGGTGTGGGGAATTGTAAAACAGATTGGTGTATACTATAACAGATAAACACGAGCATTAAAAATAGAAGCTGGAAAGAATGGCGAGAGAAATAAACCGAGGACTCGGAAAAGAAAGATAAGAGAAATAAAGGAGGAACTGGTCTAATCACGAGTATCAAATAGAGCTGAAAAATATCAGGCCTTTGATGAAAGCTGATGTTAAACACCGCCTTAAACTACCCCCCAGACCAAGTCTAGTTTTAACAACGTTTTAGGCATGTTAACGATGTCGGCTAAAATTTGAACAGCGTTTTAAAGTTAACCATGCTTTGAGAATTGCTTTATTTAGCGGGCGTTTAATGCGATTTACCAGTGATTTTAGCTGTTAAAAATCGTTTGAGAATACGGGCCCTTAGGTGTAACTTATACCTAAAGAGGACTGTTATCGGTTGAAGTAAGTATTGCAACATGTTCAGCATAAATGATAAAAATTTTCTTACATCAAAGATCAGTTAATGAATGGAGTTAATATATATGGCTTACAAAGCAGGGGGATATGTCTCCTCATGGCCCATTTGCCTTCTTAAAACCCCAATGGAAGTAAGCATAGAAATAGTCGGGAGGGGCTTTCAAAGAAGACAAACAATTTTCCTCACAAACACCCAAACTCTCTAAGAAGTAAAAAAGAGGTTCTATACGATTTTCATGCTTTAAAGTTCTGAAGGAAGTAATTGGAATTAAATGGATAAATCCATCACAATTTTGAAGAGCGCATTCATTGGGTAACTCTTAATAGAAATGCACCATGGGTATTTCTAAGAAAACCTTTTCCTTATGGTACTTCAAAGGTTTGTACAATTAAAATTTATTTGATTTTTCTAAGCCAAACAGCTGGTTTAATGCTGTTTTCACTTACTGTCCCTTGCCTTTTGGTCAAGTTAAAAATCAGAACTCCAAGGCATGCACTTCTTGGCCGACCTGATTACACGCATTTGCGACTACAGTTCTAACCTGTCAGACCAAAAGTTAAGCCAAGACATAACATGCCCAATTAAATTCTGTTTACTTTGATAACACACACGGCCTATTCATACCCAACAACTTACTGGTATAATTCAACTTGACTAATGATTTAAAGTTTACCGTTATTTCATCTCATCGAGTCACTAGTTTGCAAGTATTACAGTATTAATACATTTAGTATCCCACTGCATGTATTTTACTTTGTCCTTCTTGGATTTTGGTCGGTCCCCATGTTCCTTCCAAAAAAAGACATCTGCAAATACTATATCGCTGGCTGGGGTATCAAATTCACCTTAGTAGCAACATTTTGACCCTAACAGCATTTCTTGCAGTAATACAAGTTTTTATGTTTCTGTATAATTGTTTATTTTAAAAGGTAGAATTTTATTAACGTCTTGAGAAAGGCCTTGAGAATAGTCCCTGTTGGGAGTAACTTTCAGAATCCATGAGCATAGGTACCCTACAAACCCCTAAGAGCCTCCCCCTCATTGGCGTTAGATAAGTTGTCCTCACAATTAAAAAAAGGGAATAACGTAGAAAATATATATTCTTTGGGCATCATTCCCCATATATCCTTCCGCGAGACATTGATTGGGCTATTTAAGAAGTGTCTATTTTATGCTTGCATGCATATAATATATATTTTGTGATTTTTTTATTTGTAGGCATATATTTATATTCCCCTAATCAGTCATACAACATGTTTCATTAAAATTTTGTTATGTGTCACTATAATCTGACATATATAGCTTGTTTTCAATTAAATTGTTGGCACATTTTTACCGCTCCAAAAGTGAACCGTTTCTATATTTTTGGGGTTTACGGATGAAAGGCTTTGCAAATGTCTATTTAAAATTGATTACTTGTAGTTGGCCTTTAATTTTGGACCTCAAATGGACAAAGTACAATGGATAAGAAAATACGCCTTATCCAAACGGCTTGTTTCAGAGCTATTACGTTGTTATGTTGGATCATCTTCTAAAAAAAAATATCCTCTTGGTTAAATTTTGGAACCACCAAGAGTTGGCTTAGTTGTAGGGCCAGTAGAACTACAATAAAAGGCTTTCCTCAAAGTATTGAATTACATAAGGAAAACATTTTTTAATAGAAATCCCTACATATAATTGATACAGAATTGCCTTGAAATCTTTATTAAACTTTTAAGTGCTGACCTTTTTTTTGTTGAAAGAGGTCTATAGGACCTGACCTTTTTGTCGCAATTAAACATAATTTTAACTATATGGGGACTCCATTTTTTTCAGAAATGTTGACGCATGGAAAACTAAATAGTTTCCAAATTTGAGCTTCTGGGTCCAAAGTTGCCGACATTTTATGAAATTTGGAAACCAAGTGCAAATTAAAAGTTGACTAGAAATGGTGCTCACAATCTGGATCATGCTTCACTAGGTCTTATGAAGTGAATTATGCCTCAATTGGGGTCTTACGAATTTCCGTTTTGGGCAACTTTACTGAGTCAATGTCAAAGTATCATTATAGTCTCCAATTCAACTCAGCCAGTGACATGCTTTCTGTTTCATTAACTCAAGCATCATTTTTCAGTTAATGCAGCTGCATTTGCACTATTTCTGTGGTATATCCTATGCTAGTGTATAGTGCACAAAGGGTTTTATTAAGGGCAGTACATACCCCTACTATTGTCCTGTGTTGGCCTTTTTTTTTATTTCAAAGGGAGTTTAATTTCAAACGCTGATATAACCCCAATTTTCTGAACCCTTTTTAAAGGTACCATCAATACATTAAAAAACACCCAAAACACCCAGAATACAAAAATGATAAAGTCACTGTTTCTTTTTTCTTCTGGGGTTACTTTAAGTGCACTATTATTTTAAAGATATGTAATGCAAAAGAAACTACAACAAAAGCCTAGCCAAATTAATGAAAAGTTGTTTGTACCCCAAAAAATCATTCAAGGTCCTCGTTGTGTTTCGTGAATGATAGTTCTCATTTGCTGACCTTGACATGTGACCTTTGACCTAGTACACCAATCTGTTTGCATGTAATATCCTAACTAAGTTGGTTCCAATTGAAGCTTCAACTTTTCATTCAGGTCAATTTTTTTAAAAAACCCAAATTTTCACCCTATCTTACATCTTGATCTCACATGACCTTTGAATTGTATTGACATTTGACCTCATCAACAAATGAGGTATCCCACATGCACATAAGACTACAGTTTTGTTTAAATCCACCTTGAAGTATAATGCGATATTACCCTTTTTCACCAACACCATACAGACTACTAACGAACAGACTACATCAACAGACAAAACAGAACAGTGGGACAAAGTGGTTCCTATGTGCTTCCTGCTTGAGGCAGCGACAAATATTTGGCCATAGATGGTGGTAATCCCCACCTGGTAAATATGTATAGATCCTGCAGTAACTAAACTTGATGTAAGAATATTTTATGCCTTTTATATATGCTACACATGTTACAATATTTCAACAATAGTCCGCTTATGTTTGTAAGGTAATGCAACGTGATTAATTAATGCTCCAAATGCCCCAAATCCAATTTATGTCAAAAATCAACAAAGGTCTTCTTAAAATCAACCAAATATCAAAGATTCACTTTGTTGTACTACATCATTTATTTATGATAATGATCACTTCTGCATGTGTAACTGCGGCTTTTTTGGTAACAAAATGCTTATAATCACACAAAAAAACTTTCCGCCAAAAACACCCAAAAATATTTTAGAATTGCCCAAAACCATGCCATATTGAGCTTTACATGTTAAAGTTTAATATACTATGAAAACATAATCTTTAAAGGTTATAAAAAAAGATACAACAAAACAAAGTGCGGTTTTAGCCTAAAATATAAAACAGTAAAAATTAATAAAAAACCCCTAAATCCGCCCAAAAAACACCCAAGAACACAAGTTTTTAAAAAAATAACACCCCCATGATTTTCGGATTTACATAAAATCTCGTTTCAGAAAAACACATTGGTTGCAAGATTTTATATGAAAAAACCGAAACCAAAAAATTCATGACATTTCCCCATGTTTAAAACAAAACTATATAACAAAAGCAAAATAAAATTTTGTGCTACCAGAGGCAGGAATATCGAACTTTCATGAGGGTTTGCCCCAAATGATGGGAATCTAGGTTTTTTCTAAACTAATTTAGAGGCGTACCGCACAAGATTAAGCAAGTGTCTAGAATAAAAGGGTACATATCAGGCAGTATCACTTGTAGGCGAATAATGTGCCCCAGGTACATTATGAGCGCCTGCGAATGTAACTGCCAGCTCTTTAATTTCATCTATCAACTAAACCTTGATTTTACACAGAAATCAGTAAATACACCCAATATTGCAGAATGATGGGCAGTAAACTGACCAATTCGAATGTTGCATTTTCAACTTTGGCAGTAAGATTTTACAGAAATGTTTCTATCGGCCCACGGTTTATTCCGTTAATGTTTTCCGAATTCAATAAGTGTTCAGAAAAAGTGGTCATATGGGTCGTTAGAACTCCCCAAGAATTCCGTCCAATCACAACTTGTGACGAGATGGATCCATCTCAACATGAAAACTTTGCTTACTTAAATATTAAACAGATACCAAGTACAAGTTATAATAAAATCCTGAAGGTCATAGGCTAATTGAGTTTGAAATGGGTCAATGTTCATGACCAGACAGAACGGGATAATTCCAACATCTCAGGAAATAAATAACTGATGCGAAAATTGTACGAACCGGAATGTGGTTTTGAAAAAAAAAATCACATAGCATTGCGTTTTTAAGTCACATTTTTCATCTATTACACTAAACACAATCATGCAAAATATTGCCTATATCAAAAAGCAATTTAAATGTTCGGATTGTGTTGAAACTGACTCTCGAAATTGCTTCCCCGTCGCCATCGCACACCATTTAATTTCATGAATATATCTTCTGAGAAACACGCTGATACAAAAATACGATAGGAACAAACTTTCAAAACTTTTTTTTAAACGAGAATTCCATTTGTTTTGAATGACCCAACTACAGGTCAACTTACTTCTACTATAGACATGATTGAAAGTTTATGGGGTGTCTATATAACTCACTGACATATGTGTCCGTTAACCGATCAGTAGGGAGGCGTTTCCTTCCCAACTTCGTGAAGCAATAGTTTTGTCCTGTTCTAAAGAAGTCTACTCGTGATAACCATTTGTGCAAATGATCGTCCTGTTTCTATCTATATTAGTTACTATTCCAAAATTATGAAAAATTGCCCAAAAAAGCCGCGCCCAAGTTTCAAAATCATCTGTGCATTCATGGTCCCTTCATGGGAGTTCCATCGGCCTATGGGGCTCAACACAGCACAGAAACAACTTTACTTCTTGTGTAAAGAATGATATTATGAATGATATTGGATAAAGGGAATTCAAGTTCTTGGTACGTACTACTGATCTTTCATGCGGGCCTTTCGACACTGGTAATATCATCAAATTCTTCTTGATTGTTTGTCGTCCATTTTCAATATCACTGGTATGCGCTTAAGTGGATTTCATCATATATCCAGATGGTACTTTCCGCGTTTCCTGCTGGTGGTGATCTGGTCTCGTCGAAGGCGCTGATGGGGTCTTGTGATAAGTTTGCGCTTATCTTTGGTGTACCTCAAGGTTCGGTCCTTGGGACCACTGTTCTTTTTTTTATATACAATTATCTTGGTAACATCATTCGAAAGCATGTATCAATTTTTCACATATAACGCTGATGATATTCCCACTTTAATCTGGCTTTCGATCAAAAACCTATGGTGCTGCCGAATTAGCTTTAACAAGATTGTCATCATGTATAAATTATATTCATAATGGTGACAAGAATCATGCTGAAGCTTAACAATAGCAAAACAGAGGTTTTTTCTTGCAGCATCGCTTTACAATCTGTTGAAGTTGGGCAATGTTTCTCTTCAATTGGTGATATTAAGATCTTTCCATCATCCGAAATACGAAATTTTGGGGGTAGTTTTGCGAGTCAAACGAGTCTAATCTGAAGGTCAATGTGAACTCATTTGTAAAAGCTGTAACTTCATCCACAGGAAAATATTACAGAATTCGTCGGTACATCACTGCTGAAATCTTCCATCATTTAGTGTCCGTTCGCTTATTTTGTTCCGTTTAGACTACCAAAGTCACTTTTGTATGGTATATCAGACAGAGAAGTAACAAGTTACAACCCTAACACTCTTCCAAACAAGGCTGCCAGGATTATTTTCAAGTGCAAATAGATGCCATCCTTTTGCCCCCTCCATTTGGTTACCACCTGTAAATGAAAGAGTTATCTTTCAGTGCGTCTCCTGACTTTTAATGGGACACGAATCACAACCTATCCCTCGCCTGCTTACCTATGTCCGATCTTTTTATCAGGTATACCTCTGGGAGGCATGGTCTGCGCTCTGAAAATGCCGATTTTCTTAGCGTTTTCTTGTACCTTTTTCGATCAAGTTTGGTGACAAGCATCTTGTGTTGCGGGTCCCCTCATCCTGGAACTCTCTTCCCCATCTTTATTATTCGTCGTTTAATCCACGTTGGTGTCGCGTTTAAAAAAATGCCCTACAACCACCCTTTTCCCATCTGAATGATCGATTTTAATCATGTTGCTCTGGTATCATATTGATTATTTTTAATATTGTTTGTTTTTTAGAGTTGTATATTCAAATTTTTGGGCTGTTTTTGATTTTACGTATAGTATAATGTAATCTACGGGCATTTTTAATGTACTTTTGTACACAGCGCGATATACCAATTGGAATAGCGCTTTAAGAGAATGCTGTGCACTAAGATAATAATACGACGCAATATCATCCGGACAATTATATCAAAAATGGGTAAATAACGTTTGGGAAAGTCAATAGTTAAAAAAACCAGCGAAAACAGAATCTGTTGTAACAATGACATTTGGATACGAACAGGGCAAAATTGGTAGGTTACAAAGAATTTTCAGCGAGTGAGGGTTTAAATGAATTCACTGCCTTCCCGAGACATTGGACATTTGCAGCGCCAATGGGCGAGCAGTGTGTTAATAAATAGCACGCAGCAACAGCACACCTCTCTGCAATCCTTGAAAGGAATAAGCGCCATCTACCCCGTATATTCTTCTTTATACATTTTATACACATATTGAAAAGGGACGTGATAGCGCCATCGCTATAGTACAGAAAATATCCACCTTTAATATTAAAATCAATATCCTTGTGTGCTAACTTCATACATATCATTTGCTGTTGTAGTAAAACATTCGTAAAACATTGGCTGAAAACATGTATGCGTGCAAGGGCATGATCTTATATAACTTTCAATATTGCGTGCATAAGTTGGTGATGGAAGTTTCTAATTTTTGCAGGACAGGAACATAATCGGTAGACGTTTTCAGATAGAAGTCCCATTGACACAAATCAAAATGAGGTATTGCCATTCATCATTCCGTCAAGCGATACTGCACAACGTCATACGCGCGATGACGAATCAATTGTAATACCTGCATTTGCATCAATGGCCTTCTATATGGAAACGTCCTACCAGATTTGACGAAGCTATATTCAACGGTTGAATGGTCCCCACAGAGGGCACAAGGGCTACAATTTGCCGAATCGAACTCTTTGCTTCATGTAATGTATCCCCAGGTCGATAAGTCTTGCTCACTTTGTAATAACCCTTTAATTATCACGTGTAGGCAAATTGCTTGCTGCATGTTTTTTCAATGTCTAACAATGTGCCGTAGCATGGAAACCACTTGAAATTCAGTACCTTCACAACGTCCAAAAGAGTCTAATAATATTGCCAATGATATCAATCTCCTTAAGAAACCGCACCGGTTCTCAGTGAATTAAAGGTTAATTTTTCCCTCAAACGCTTGACCCATTATTTTTGCATCCTTTCAATAATTTAACAGTCACCAGAAATCATCTACATATTAACGATCAGCAATCCTTGTCTTTTTGGGTAACAAAGTGATTGACCCCCATTTCAGTGCGATAAGAGCAGAGATCATCAAAAGATAATTAAGGAAGTCAAAGAATGTCACTTAAGCTTCTTCTTACTCTCCTCTGCCAACGGTAACGAGATCTAGTAATCAGACCTTCAGTCTAAACCTCACAATTTGATTCAATTGAGCCTCCAAATCATTAATCTCATTAGTTTTTATAAAACATGTATCATGAATCAAGACCACCGACCAACCTAGTTTCCTCTTAAACACTCTCAATTTTTATCCTTTATCCTTCAAGTAGTTCTTAGAGCCATTCCTTTCTTTTGTTATTTTTGTTTTTCTTACTGGAGTTATAAGCGATACATTAACCGCTAATGGGCAGCTTGGTTAATATTAACATTTTGATGAACGTCTTTAAAATCCTCATTTTTTTTTCGTTTGATAAAAATAAACATAGAATCTATCTGCAGGTAATTACAATTTAGTTTCCATTAGCAGCCCTTCCCCCGATGTATTCTGTGTCTAATAATCAAAAGTCCACTGGACCACAGAATATGTGAGATTACCCAGATATATTGTTTGATTTATGGCACTACCAAGGTGAAGTTTTAGAACCTAACTATAATCAGTTTTGACAAGACTTTTTGGAGTTGAATTGGTGATTACTGTACTGTTTCAAATTGGATGACAAACATCAGAATGGTAATAGATTGAACTCCCCGTTCAATCACGCGCTTTATAATAATTAGAATGACGAAGGACGATACAATACTATATGTCAGGTCTCCTAAAACGGAATTTGAATCACCACTACTAATTAAGAGAAGAATATTCAAGTTGGTCCCAAATGAGCAAAAAGTCCCAAAAATGAGATGATCAGTACTATGGCAGAAAGCATAAACTTGACAAAACAATAACGATAAAACTAAAAATCTACCCCCTGGATCTTTCCAAATAGAATTAACCGTAATTGTGACAGAATTGCTATTAAACATGGCAACCACGACTAATGTGACGCAAAACTTTGAACCAAAACCTCATATTTAACAGGCTGCTTCATTCAATGTTAGAATGAGTCCCTTTAGGAAAATAATATTACGTTTTTAATAGACCTGAGACAGTGGGAAAACTGTCTTAAAAGGATCTAAAATACCCTTAGAGTTAACATTGGATCGAGCCATCTCACATATAGAAATGGGACTAAATATTAACCAATGTATTATCATCCTGATCACACACAGTTAAACAAATGCATGTGCCATTACATTTGAATTAGCATATCAAAATGATCAAAGAAAATATGTAACCCAGGGTTAGGCTTGGACATTTGTTTTCATACGCCATATTTTGTTTTTTAAACTGAAAAGCATAGTTTTCATCTTGATTTACTATTTTTTTTTAAACCAAGGGAAATTTTGTCTTAACTTTCTAATCTATAAGTAATTGTAATAGTAACTATCTTTCATATAAGACATTGCATGGCTTTGACCATGTAATTTGTAATAGAGCCATATATTTTGTGCAGAATTTCTGTCAATTCATAGTTTATAATGCATTTTTTAAACCAAGGGACATATTTTTTTCAAGTTTTTGAAATTACAAGCAATTATTATACAATAATCTTCAATAAGACATCATTATGCTGGTTCGACTTATTATCGTCTTTCTGTTGATACTGATAAAAGTATAGTTTGAACCGTCTATATACAAACCAACAGCTTGTGTTATAGATACATATGTCCGACTTGAGTAGCACCTGCAAAAGGGTTGTTTAGTATAATACGAAAACAAATTAAAAGAGCCAAATTAAAAAGCAATTATAAAACACCATTTGAGAAACAATCATTAAAAAAGCAATTTGCGACTCGCAAGATTGTACCAGAGTCAGGCCCCTAACTCAAATCACAACTCGCTAGGTCTCACGGCAACAAGAACAAAAAAGCACACTTCCATCTCAAAATTCTAAGAGAAAAAAAAAATGAAATGTATTTGACCATTCTTTCACTCAAAAATACACCACTTTTTACAGTTTGTAAAACACTTAAAGCATTTCGCCTCTTTTATGGCAAAACTACGTATCTCAAAATTCGCGTTTTTGAGATATTACCTTTAAAGTTTTGTCCGTTTGCCATTTTCTTATACATTAAAAAGTAGCTGACGTGGATACATTTAATATATTTATTTTATCATTTTCTGAATGTCCATCATTTTGAGGGTGAATGATTAAACCATTTCAGAAGTACAACACAATGTGGTCAAGTTCGTAGTTTTTCCATAAAAAACTTAGGGAAAAGCAGTTATGGCCAAATACACATGCTATATTTTCAACCAATGACTAGACACAAATATCATTTACAAAAGCAATATAATTCTTGACATGTGTTGTTTAGCAAACATTCTTAGTTTGGATCTTAACCTTCTTAGTTTTGACCTTACTACTCGGTAGTCCTATGATTTGTATACAAAACACTGGCACTCTCATTAAAGTTTTTTTTATTTTATGGCAAAACTACGTATCTCAGAGTTTAACGTGTTTTTGTCATGAAATAATAAGATAAGGCGTTTTGATAAGCAATTTAACCCGTACTAAAAAATACGTAGTTTTGCCGAAAAAATACTTTCAGAATGGTAAAACGCACGGCCGATTAGTGGTGTGCTCTCAGAAGGGAAGCATTTTCTTGCATATAGACTGTGTGAAATGAAAGCCAGCACCCCCAAATGGTGCTCAGAAATCACTGTTATCTCAAAAGTCAAAATTTTCGGACTTACGTAGTTCTGCCATTTTACTCTTCATCTGAGAATCACGAAGTCACCATAAATGAAAATAAGCTTAGAGAAATTAGTCAACAAGAAGCAGCTCTTTATCGGAATTCGAAGCACACAAATATAAAACAATGAAAAGTTGTGCGAGGGATAAAAGCACTCTTGTTGCAACACTTCCATCGTAGTGCATTAGCGCAGCATTTTGTGTTTCCCATCCGTCCGATTTCAATAGACATAAATCTTGATGGGAATAATAGCAGTTTTAAAATTTGTCAATAAACCACATAATTCGTGTGGGTAAAATAAATAATAAATAATTATTTGTACTTTTTACCCTCGTCACCTGAGCCATTTTTTTCAAACAAAACTCCCGAAGGTCGGTTACCACCGCCCCTGTGATTTTCCCGTTACTGAAACACCGATTTCTGTAAATCTGGTACCAATGGATATGCGTTAGGGGTTTTTTCTTTCCAATGGTACCAAATAGTACTAACATCCCTATTATGACGTCAGCATGACATCATATTTTGAGGAAGTACGAAAATACGAATTGGGGGAAAAGATTGATAGTCCAACATCCTAACACAACACAGGAACTTACAGAACTTGATTTTTTGTAACCAATAGAATCGCTATGGTCCTCCTCTTTCCATGAATACCAAAATGAGTACCAACATGCCTAGCATTACGTACGTCACAATGACGTCATAAAGTTTGCTGTCAGCAAAACTCGGCCATTTTCCATAGACACATCACAGTGGAAAATTCAATTGTTGTCGCCAAAAAGGTTAGGAAAATCAGATTTTCAATGCGGTATTGACTCTAACTGATGGGAATGACTAGTTTTATAATATAATGACATCAAATCAGTTAGAGCTATAATCGGGTGTTTGAGTTGCTAAAATTGCGCCCAAATATCAATTTTCCACCCTATATACTGTATTTTTCGTACTTCCTCAACATATGACGCAATGGTGACCGTCATACTGGGTATGTTAGACTTATTTTGGTATCAATAATGAAGAAACTCTAATCTATCCTGTGGTACCAAATTTACAGGAATCGGGTGTTCAGTAAGAAAAAATCACAGGGTGGTGGTAACCACCCCCAGCTGTCGGCAATTTTGTTACAAAAAATGGCGTAGGTAGACGAGGGTTGTGAAAAGGCGCGGAACATGTAAATTGACATGAAGCATTATAAAGATTGGGCACCAAAAAAGGGGGTTTAGAGAGCAGGGAGAAAAACCTGAAGGGGGGGGGGTGGTAACCACCACCCCCCCCCCGTCGGTAGGACGAGGGTAAGATTATAAGTGCAAAACATAATAAAATGGCTAGGGCGGTGTGTACATACACTTATCGTAATGTACCACTTCCGATGGTTTTGCGACGCAAATGATTTGGTACTCGTTTTTACATCTTTTGCGGGGGCCCCCCCACCCACATTTTATGCGAACAACAAAGTCGGACCCACGCCCACCTTGAAGTGTATGGGTTGGTGAAGCTTCTTAGACTTTATGTGTTTGTTAAAATAGGTTATGGACTAAAACTTCATTGCAAAAGTTAATTTATGTTTTCTTTACACTTTGGGGTAGCAAATTCTTAAAACTTGGTCGTATGGGTGATTTTCAAATAGTCTATACCTTTGGACACAAAACTGATTTCTTTAATTTTTTGTGAGCGGGGCCGCAGCATTATGACGTCATAGAAGCAAGGGTGGGACGTTGGGACTAATTTTTGTATCATGATAGACGAAAGCCATAGCTATCCATTTATATATCAAGATCACGTTCATAGGGTGCAGGTTGCAAAAGTCAAATCTATAATGGATTGATTATTAAAAGGACCACAAAACACACTGAGATATTTTGACATTTAAGATGCAGATTATTATGATTATTCATTCACGATTGCATTTGCATGGAGAGGACGGTGGTGGTGACATTGCTTGGGGGACGATAGTTGCCGCGTACATGGGGCTAACGGTTCCAAAGTGGACGGAATGTAAACAAAAACGTATTACACATCCCCCCTTAGATGCGTTACAAAAAAAGCCTGGTTAGACGAGGTTCATATGCAACAGAATGAGGGCATGAGGCTGATAGCCCAAATCAGCAATGAGTGGCCTCGCAGTAATAAGTGAGATGGGCAAAATTAAGAAAGCAAAATGAGGGCATAGGCTTTTAGCCCAAATCACAGAGTGCATCGCAGTAATAAGTGAGATGAGGCAAAATTAAGAACAGAATGAGGGCATGAGGCTGATAGCCCAAATCAGCAATGAGTGGCATCGCAGTAATAAGAGATGAGGCAAATAAGAAACATCACTAAAATGGCGAACCTTAGATTTTTGCCGCCAAAAGGTGAATTATTGTTAATCTCTGGAGAGTTTTGCATTCTTCATGCAATCTGCCCGGTTTTAATTAATAACAGGAAATGTCTCTTCATTCACAATTAAATGGGGTAAAATGAAATATATTTGTTTTTTAACTGGATTAAACTTTTACTACTGAACAACTGATTGAATGTAGACACCAGTGTCTCTTCAAAAGATGTTAAATACACAAGTATGTATTACATACCAACCACAATACATCATTTGATGTGAATTGTCATTTTTAAAAGATAATGCGGTGAATTTTAATCAAGATATTCATCATATTGCGCTGCATATGTAATTTATTGACACGTTTGAAAATTACAACCACGAAGTTGGTTTCCTGAGACAATTACACAATGGATTTATTAATGTTTAATTTAATAATTAAATAATTAATTTATTTATTTTGAATTTGTTTTGTGAAAATTGTTAGCGTATTTTAATTTCAAAGTAAAGTTAGGGAATAATCCTGCTACAGTGAAAACCATCAAAAACGTCAATGATATGATACAACTTCACAGGCACAATCTGTGATGAGAAAGGTAGGTTGATCGTTCATGTAGGTAGGTTGCAGAATAGTTATAATATTATAGTCAAACAAAAATATCAATTTCGTGTCTTTAAATTAAACTCCAAGCTACATTTAGCTTGGGATCATTAAAGAGATTTATTGCCATTTGGTCTAATCCCATTCGGTCTAATAGCCATTTGGTCTAACTTCAATTCTTCTAACCCTATATTGTCTAATACCAATTTGTCTAATAACCACTTAGTCTAACATCCAATTTATCTAACAACCAGAATGTCTAATATCCATCTGGTCTAATGCCCATTTTGTCTACTACTATTTGGTCTTATTACTACAAACACCATTTGGTCTAATATCCATCTAGTCTAAAATCCAATTGGTCTAATATCCATTTCGTCTAGTACCAATTTGGTCTAATATCCATTTGGTCTAATATCCATTTGGTCTAATATCCATTTGGTCTAATACCCATTTGGTCTAATGTCCATTTGGTTTAATATCCATTTGGTCTAATACCCAATTGGTCTAATGTCCACTTGGACTAATACCTTCTTGGTCTAATAATATTTTGGTCTAATATCCATTTGGATGTTTAACCCAAAATAACTGATCTTAAGCATTGATATAAATATTAGACCAAATGGATGTTATTCCAAATGGACATTAGACCAAATGGATATTAGACCAAATAGGCATTGGACCAAATGGCTATTAGACCAAATGAATATCAGACTATACTCGATTCATCTGATATGTGACCCGTACCATTCTTGCGGAGGTGAAAAAATTCAATGAGGCGCAGGGACTTCTGTTAATCATGTTATTGTGAGGAATGTTAAGGCCTGAAATACACTATTGTGCGTTTCCATACATGAATGAAATTGTATTTAGTGGCAGGTGAGTGAGTTATATGACTGGAGTGTCCTCCAGATAATCCGGTGTGGCACGTGCATTTGAATTCTTTCATTTTCCCTCTCCGACTTAATTGAATAGGTCCAAAACTCCAGGGGGGCGAACGTATCAACGCGAATCGACTATAGCTGAATATTAGAGTAAATGGACATTAGACCACATGGATATTAGACAAGATGGGTATTAGACCAGATGGGTATTAGACCAGATGGATATAAGACCAAATGGAATATTAGACCAGATGGGTATTAGAGAAAATTGGCATTGGACCAATTCGGTTATAGACGATGAGGCTATAAGATGTATATGAGTTTAGACCAGATGAATATTAGACTACGTGGCTATTAGACTAAATGGTTATTAACCAAATAGTATTAGACCAATTGGAGTTAGACGAAATGGCCATTAGACCAATTGCGATTAGACCAATTGGCAAGGCACCCCTGAAAAATGCCAAGGCCCAATGTCTGCACATTTTCATATATAATATGCTAAAATATCAGCATTAACAATAACCCGCATAATACTTTTGAATCATACATAATACAAAAGCGTCTGCAAATAACCAACAAATAACATATAATAAGGTAACTCAGGAAATGAAGTATTGATTAAGATACACTTCACTGCCAGGTTGTTATGGAAACTTACCATTCAATTTTCGATTTACGAGACACGGATACATGTTGAATATATGCGATTTAAGGGAAATGTTTGACACAATAAAAACAAGAAATTCATAACTGCCGCAATTTCCACAACTAGTCAATAGTAAGTGTGTGTGTGTCTTTTTTTTTTTTTTGCTTTCCAACATAAAACTATATCCAAATGGTAAATTGTTTGATTTCTATTTGGACATAATAATGTTTATCCCCATCGATTACTCCACTCACATAGAGTATTACTTGTCGTATTTGTTTAAAATATCAAAATCACCAATATACAGTTTGTGGCTTTCACCAAACCATTTATATCTGAAAAAAATCCTAAAGCTATGATATATTTTACTGTCATTGTAAAGCTTATGTGCTTGCCATGGAAATCTACAAAATGGGCGTGTTTCTGATTGCTTGTCACATTTTTGCTCTTCTAAATAATTGACATATTAACACTTAAGTGCTTGGGGGGTTCCAATGGACCCTCAAAATTTGTTTTCGCGCTGGCCGCTTTACGCGTGGGATATTTGCGCCGATTTTTTGTAAGTATCTAACTTTTAAATGCGCTTCTTTTCATACCAAAAACATTTTCGGTCAAGCCGTTAATGAGTTAATTACTCTCTAAATGTAAACGAGTGAAAATTTCACTCCCCAAAAGAGTGAAATTCTTGTAAACCACTCCAAAATGAGTGGTTTGTACTTAAAAAGAGCTAATTTCCACTCAAAAAGATTGAAAATCACTCTAAAAAGAATGGATTTCCACTCGTTTGAGGAGTTAAACGAAGGACAACACCTTTTGAAGAGTGAAACGAAGGACAACACGAAAACGAGTGGAAATTCACTCTTTTTGGAGTGATTTTTCACTCTTTTTTAGTGTTTTAAGTACAAAACCACTCATTTTGGAGTGGTTTTACAAGAGTTTCACTCTTTTGGGGAGTGAAATTTTTACTCGTTTACATTTAGAGAGTAGTGAGGGGTCCCATGGACCCCCCCGGGCACTATAGGAAGTCAGCTGAGAATATTTAAAAAAATAAAAGAACCAAAGCATTTTTTATATGTTCACACAATTAATAGTAACATTAAAAATAATTAACCCTTTATGTGCTGAAAACAAACAATTTCATTGTGGACGTTGTCAAACCGTTACTGTACAAAGTCTATGGGAAAATTACGTGTATTTTGCAACACCCGTTAAAATACAGGATTCCTAAAACTGCAAGTTTTGTGTTAAATACATGTAAATTTGATCTCCTAGAGTAGATATCAACATAAAATAAGTTTTCAAAAAGTTTGATGTAAGCGCAATGATCATTTGAATTGTCCTTCTTTTTGCCCATTTTTCGCATGTTTTGAAAACAATGTTTTGCCCCTAATTTGCAGCCCAAATAACAAATTTCATTTTCATTGCTGATTTGGGATTGTCTTATGACCCTTCACATTTGGTATAAATTTCGTACAAAAAATCCCTCGGGAAAGTGGTTTACTTAGGGGGTCCCATGACCCCCTCCCCTTGGGCACTAACGGGAGTGAAAGCCCCCTTGGTCAATTAAGTGTTAAATCTGGTACTCTTAATTTATCATGTTAACACTTGAGCCACCTAACAAACATATGATATACTAAGAAACGACAATATGTACGTCGGATATGAGTAGATTGAACCTTCCATAACACATTTTAAAAAATTCATTCCACATGTCACTTTGTTCCGAATTATATTCTGCTCCTAATGTCTAAGAATTCGTATTTTATTGCCTATTACTAGACACCCTTAGTTTCGAAAACGTGGAAACGCAAACGTTTCACGTCACCGATTCGTCACTATTTCTGTGCAGAAAACATAAACCGTACGCCCGAATCCCGCAAGGAAAGATTAATGAATGATTCAGTCACCCTGATTCAGCCAATAAGGTAAATAAAATCTTGACTGCTAGCGGCCCATTACCCAAGGTGCACTTCGAATTCCGTCCAAGCAACAGCTCTCACATTTTAGTACAACACATCAAATCAAGGCTGGCAGTAACACAGGGCGTACTTTAATACTGGAGCAGAGATTGACCACCGACCCCCCCCCCCCCCCCCCCCGCAAAGGCCATGCAAAACAAGATCCAAAACCACTATTTTCATCGAGAGGACAGAGGCTGTGCTTCGACTTTGAACGCAACACTACATGACCGAAAAAGTGAATGGTCGGAGCAGGGCTGGCAGGAGCAGCGTTTATACAGCTCTAGTTTGGATCGATTTGCAATGTTATATCACCGAGTTTTCACAAGATTTGCATCACAGTGGTAGGTCAACGATCGCTAGATTAAGCTTAATTTGTGTTTTAAAAGTTAGAAGAATGTCAAATTTTCAGTCGGTAATTTTGGTGGCTGTCTGGGTAAATTCGAAAACCTTGTACTCTTAACACATTGCAAAGCGATCGTTCTGCTCATAGCAGGGCAGCATCACAACATAGATTATCTGGCGATATCACGTTGGCAAATTTCCTGATTGTTGGCAGCTTGTCAATAATTGTAGTGTTCCAATTTTCATTTTTTTTTTTCAGAATGGGAATCAAGGTTGGGGTCTGCTCATCGGAATCGTGAAACCGAAAGCAACGCAAATGAAATCGCTATTTTCTATTGTCATTTGTTATTGTACGCTTGTAGTTGTTGCGAAATTACTTCAAAACAGGTATACAGGAGTAATATGTGACCTAGGTTCTATGTTGCCCCATGTCCTAACTTAGGGTCTACCTAATAGGCCAGCTAGTCTAAGACTATGCGGTTCCTCATGACCACATTCTTTTTTTTTTCTCTTTCGGCAGCCATTATGGTTAATGCCTGGTTTTATAAACATAAAAAACATTACCATCTTTATAACATACACTTTACAACAATAACCAATGGTTGCTTTTTAGATTTTATATAAAAAAAGGACATTCAAACACACACAAACACAACAACAACAGACAATCACACACAAACACAACAACAACAACAACAGATAATCACACGATTAGAAACAGTATATCATTGTGGCAGCAAGCAATATGTAATAAAAATGTGTAAAAAAATATACACATGTACATAAAAAACATTCAATCATGTACATCTATGAGCACCAAAAAGTATATTTGAAAAAAAACAAAGGCAAGATATTGAGTTAAAAATCAAATCGCCACTTTCTATAATGCAAATTAAGTTTACCTTTGGCTTTAGCAATATCAAACTCAGTTTCTCTTTGTGTGGGACAAATTCGATACTCAACTGGCGGGCGTTTTCCGGTTCTGCCCGGTTCCGTGCGGTTCAATTCATTGAGTTTGCTGAATTACTTAATCGGATTAAAGGAATCAGAAGCTTGAGCGGATTAAATGAACCGCCTGGAACCGGACAGAACCGGACAACGCCCGCCGGTTGAGTATTGATTTGGTCCCTAAGCAAAGGGTCTTCTATATACCCCAAAAGCTTATGGAAGTTTGATAGATTGATATTATCACCAACTTTATGTTTAAAAAGGGCATGAAATGTATTCCAAATTGGGGAAACAACCTCACAGTCACAAAAGACATGAACAATAGTTCATTAACCTTATCACAAAAGGAACAATTGGGGGAATCCCTCCTATTGATTTTGTACAAAAAGTTATTAAATGTAATATAGCATTATGGAAAACTTTAAAATAAAATGATCTAAGGTGAGTTTCTATAGTACAATAAAAGTTCCTTGTGTGAATTTCCTCCCATTCATCAAAATCAATATCAGAAGAGAGAGATTGATCCCAGAAATGTTTTTGTTTTTCAGATCTATTATTATCATCAGGCACATAATAGTGTATTTGTACTTGGGGATTTTGGTCCTTTTACCTGCCAAAAGCAAATTTTCCAAAATATGGTCAAAAACATCAAAACCGAGAGGAATTTGAGGTTCATGAAGCCACTCAAAGGGAATGTTATTAAGAAGTGAATTGTATTTTCTTTCATCCTTGTATGAAATATCAAATTCTATTATCATATCATCAAAACACATAATGATAGAAATTGGTTCATTCAACAAGTCACAAACCTTAAAACACCCTTCTCATACCATTCTTGAAAATAAAATATTGCTTTGACTTGGTTCTTTTGACTTTGACTTGTTAAACCACAAGTATTGCAAAGGGCCATAATCAGATTCTGTAAGATCTAACATGGTACCAAGGGCCCTTTCCCTGCAAAAGTACCAAGTTCTAATTGAATCAGCCAGCTGAGTATTACCATGTTTTTAAAGAAGTGATTCTGGAGCAAAAGATCTCCAAAGTAAATTAACATCAGGATGACAAGATTTCAAGGCTGACAATTCACTTTGTTTTTCCATGTACACTGATAGTCCTCATCTAAAAGATTTTTGACCCAAACCATTTTCAAAGCCTGAGAAAAAATAAATGGATCAATCATCCGCAAACCAGCAGCAGTATAATGGTTAACAAGATATCCTGACTGACCACATTCTTATTTTACAAATCCCCTTCTGAATCCCCGTCTGAATCATACCTATCAAAAATGTTTGATGTTAAACTGATTTCTTGTGTTCCAAATTCGGAAATAATTCCTACTTGCAAAATAATTTCCTTAGATTGAATACGTTTGAGGAACTACTTACCATGTTCGCGTTTTCTTTGTCGCCTGCACGTTTGACGTCTGCGAAAACTTTTGATTGATTGCATGGCATAAATCGGTGACGTCATTAATTATTGCCGTTTGCTGATGGACAAGGCTCACCGTCGAAGTTGCCGTGGTACCTATTTCAATGAGAAATTCATTTGGGAACATGGTTATTGATGTGCACGTCCCATGCATCCCCCTATTGTCTACAGACGGGAGTCGGGGAAACCACGTCCACTTAAAGTTTTGAACTACCACGCTATGTTTTGAGTTTGCATGAAGTCACCACAAAAAATTTTGGAATATTTTGAAAACCACATTTCCTTCCTGAAACTACCACCTTCTAAAGGCAATATCTCGTGTCAAAAACCGGCTATGGGTACATATCAGGTAGTATTGCAAAGCAGAAAGAAAAAACAAACTTTGCAATGATATACAATACAATTCATTTCCAACTCCAGAAGTGTATGGTTTTCAAAATATTCCAAACTTATTTTGTGGAGATTTGTGATAAATTGTGATAAATTATATTGAAATACAAAACGGTATTTAATCAGTTTTAGTGTAGTTTAGTAAAAACAAATCTGCAAGGAATTCCTTGTAATTGATCATTAGAAAGAGCAGTTCCTAAATGCTTATTTAAACAAATAATTTGCTCTTGCCAAATTCAAGTTATAATAATTTGAATAAAACCACCCAGTTTCCGAACTGTACACATCTGCGTAACTTCCATCTGTTTCTACTTACAACAAAACAACAATGCATGAACAACAAAGCCTCCATTAGTTTGCAATTTTCATTGTCAAAATGAAAGTTTTACTCTTATAGTCATATTTTTTTTTTTTTTTTTTTTGACCACATTCTTATTTTACAAATCCCCTTCTGAATCCCCGTCTGAATCATACCTATCAAAAATGTTTGATGTTAAACTGATTTCTTGTGTTCCAAATTCGGAAATAATTCCTACTTGCAAAATAATGTCCTTAGATTGAATACGTTTGAGGAACTACTTACCATGTTCGCGTTTTCTTTGTCGCCTGCACGTTTGACGTCTGCGAAAACTTTTGATTGATTGCATGGCATAAATCGGTGACGTCATTAATTATTGTCGTTTGCTGATGGACAAGGATCACCGTCGAAGTTGCCGTCAAAGCAGATTTTGCCTGTACCGTGGTACACTTTGATTGCTATCAGAGATGTGGTACTATTATGACGTTGCACAGAAATTTCGTCAGAATGACATCATACGTGAAACGTTTGCGTCGCACGTTTTCCCAACTAAAGGTGTCTATTGTCTTAAAACCCCGCATGCGTGGTACCTATTTCAATGAGAAATTCATTTGGGAACACGGTTATTGATGTGCACGTCGCATGCATCCCCCTATTGTCTACAGACGGGAGTCGGGGAAACCACGTCCACTTAAAGTTTTGAACTACCACGCTATGTTTTGAGTTTACATGAAGTCACCACAAAAAATTTTGGAATATTTTGAAAACCACATTTCCTTCCTGAAACTACCACCTTCTAAAGGCAATATCTCGTGTCAAAAACCGGCTATGGGTACATATCAGGTAATATTGCAAAGCAGAAAGAAAAAACAAACTTTGCAATGATATACAATACAATTCATTTCCAACTCCAGAAGTGTATGGTTTTCAAAATATTCCAAACTTATTTTGTGGAGATTTTGTGATAAATTGTGATAATTATATTGAAATACAAAACGGTATTTAATCAGTTTTAGTGTAGTCTAGTAAAAACAAATCTGCAAGGAATTCCTTGTAATTGATCATTAGAAAGAGCAGTTCCTAAATGCTTAATTAAACAAATAATTTGCTCTTGCCAAATTCAAGTTATAATAATTTGAATAAAACCACCCAGTTTCCGAACTGTACACATCTGCGTAACTTCCATCTGTTTCTACTTACAACAAAACAACAATGCATGAACAACAAAGCCTCCATTAGTTTGCAATTTTTCATTGTCAAAATGAAAGTTTTACTCTTATAGTCATACTCAAAATCCATCAATCAAGAGCAAAATTTTAAATGCTGACAATTTAATCTCGCGAGTCTCTAATTTGGTGGTATATACGAACCAGGATGGATCCAAGCGAGGCAGGAGCGAGGCAGGATCGCTCCGGCCTCGCTCCAGGTATCGCACCGGGTATCGCTCCTGCCTCTCTCCAGGTATATGATATAACGGAATAATTCCGTAATGAGTAAAAACTAGGCAGGAGCGATACGGAAGCGATCCTGCCTCGCTCCTGGATCGCTCCTGGATCGAAGTTTTCCGACAGATACGCCACCATTCTCCAACACTGTTTCCTCTTGGTAGTCTATATTACAAGAAACACTTTATTGCATGTTTTGGAGTTCTTGAACAAACATAATTGCAGAAACGGTTTGCGATGAAATACAGTTACATTACACTGCTTGATGAATAGAAAGATGAACTTTTAAGTTATCGTTTGCGTTTTAGTTCTTGAGTATGAGTATGAAAGCCAAACTTTCATTTTGACAATAAAAGTTGCAACCCAATGGATCTGTCTTGTTCACGATTTATTGATTTGGCGTGAATAGAAACTGGTGCAAGTTACTCAGGTGTGTACAGTCAGGAAAATGGTTGATTTTAGTCAAATGAGTATCACTTGGGTTTGGTATATGCATATTAAAATATAGTATCAGAAATTGCTCTTTGCAATAATCTATTACTTTACATAGATCCCCTTAAACTGAGTTTATCAGATTAAACGAATGTTTTCAATCAAAACGCATACTTAGCAAAACTAAGTTTTCGGCATGCAGCTTATCGCTGATAAACTAAGTTTATCAAGTTCAAAAACCGTGGATGAATGTACCTACAGAGGAAAAGGAAGTGCACCAAATACGTTATTCGTGTGTTCAGATATTTACAAAAAAGGAATTAGTCATTGTTACAAACGAAAAATAAAATTAAACAAAAATCTGAAACGATCGAGCGTGCAATGCTCTGAATTTTAGTGTCAGTGTTTGATTCGCATTCCTTTTTCTCCGTGCCAAATTAATTAAATTAGATTGAGCAATGCAAAATAACGTTTTAACTATTCAAAACGCAATAATACTAAAATTCTCTCAAGGTTTTCTTTATATATATATTAATGTTTTTACATCTTTCAACGTGAATTTCTAATTAAATAAAGGTTCAAATTCCGCAGTTAATGGCGTGAAGGTTAAACATATTTCGATAATTTCTAACTGCTTTGTTAAGATTTCCTGTGATTATTTTATTTTACTTTGAAACTCGCTTGGATTTACTATGTAAATGTTACCTTGAAACTCACCGAATGTTTGAAGTAAATGTATAATAAAAGAAAAAATTAAATAAATAAAATAAAACAATAACAAATAAATAGAAGGTGAACAGAGGGATTTCATAACATTCTCGGTTTGAAACTAACAAGAAGTGTCTGTCATACTTTCTAATGTTCTATATTCAGAAAAAAAAAATAATCTTTTGGAAACTTTATTTTCGTTTCTAGTAACTGTTGAAATTAGACCCGTTTGTACTTTCATTTGTTCAAACTCTGAACCCGATCGCATCTTCTTGGTTAATATACTAGACTTGTGTTCAAACTATTATCAATGCCTATATCATACCCTTTTATAATAGTAAACTCGCTCACATTTTTACAAACATTTATTTCTTTCGGTTTTGAATATAAGCTCACTGGTGAATACACACACGCACACACACACACACACGCACACCCACCCACCATCACACACACACGAACACACACACACACAAAAATACTGTCACAATGTCATCAATGCCCTTTCTTTCGTGCACAGACAAGTACATACACATGTACATAAAAAAATAAAAAAAAAAACAACAGACAACAAACCAACAAACAAAAGTCATGACAGTAGGATTTGGCCTGAGAACTGAGGTTATATCAGATACGGCAATCTGTTTAGAACCCAAAACCGAATTTCCCAAATCGTTCAATTGTTATACACGTAGACACAAATCTAAGCTTATGCTGTTTCATCTATACTAAAAATGAGATCTGTCTAGTTGTCTGTCTGTCCGGCTATGCGTTTTTGTTATGCTTTGACATGTGGAGCGGAGTGACCCAAAAGGTCAAAGGTCATCTAGAGATCAATTTGCGCAGAAATGCCCTGTGACCGCCACATTTGGGTCAAAAGGATCGCTGACGTGAGCATAGTACAAATTTTGACTTCAAAGGTCACACACATAGATCAAAGGTCACACGGGGCGATGCACTAGTTATATTAATGTTAAATACACTTTATTCATCTGAGAACGTTTAATCAACGCATTCAAGACCCAGTGAGTAGCTGTTTTTGCACAATGGATGTCATGATGATCAGCGATTACTATTGTGCATTGCCAATTAGTAGTTTTGGACAACAGTTGCTTAACAATTACACTTGCGTACTTTGTCAAGTGTTGCGTGATTTTCCTGCTACGATCAGAAAACAGTTGCCAAAATGAATCATTTCTACACAATTGTATCAACATAGAAAACGTTCGCAGCTTTTTAACGATCTTTTGCACAACGTTGAGTATTTTTGTTTACTTTTTATACAATGCCTGATCTTACACATAATTGAGAATACATTTTAATCAACAAGTCAACGAACAAATTCTAAAAGCATTAACATCAACGTGTCTTGCGCAACCTTTTTGCACTATAAAGGCATTATTCTTTCGATAATTTTTGAAATGGTAGTTGAGACAATCCTATTATAGATTGTAGATACACAAGAAGTGAGGGAGATACCGCTGTAATTGTTGCGATCCTTGCGATCATGCATTTTGAAAATAGACACATTAATATACATATTCCTTAGGTATGCGCTCATAATATGTAATTTACTTGCTCAAAATTGCTCTATTCAAAATGTCGCCACCATTCTTTAAATGTGCGTGTTCAGAACCCCTTGATTTACCTGGAAGTAGTATCGGTTTTGATATCAGATGAAAGGCCGTATTTTTCTCATCGGCGTCCTTAAATTTGAGCCCACAAATCCATTTCATTCCAAAGATATAAACCAAAAATAAAAACCGTTTTAATGGATAACCATCAATATTAGCACAGTTAATAGGCTTTTGCAATTATGCATTATTGTTTATACCATCAAAAGCGCAAGTTTGTTTCCCATGGTACTTGATGGGGCGTGTGTGCAAGTGTCAGGCTCTCATATCAATATCAAGTAGAGAACAAAATAGACATAAATCGGAACAAGCACCTTTAAAAGTCACTTATATTGCCGTCAGAACCTGTTGTTTTGTTGCTGCTAGCATGTGCTTAGAGATTTAACGAATCGACATCATGTTTAGACATCTGAAATGTGATGTATATAGTCTTTAGAAAAAAATCAATCACTTGACACTATCTTTACAGTGACTAATAAAATGAGTGCAATGAAATGCCCCACGCAATGGTAGGGTTATAAATGGAAATCCTATTCTCGAAGTTTGGGGAAGTTTGAAGGGTGCTGAAATAAAATCTCTGGGTGCAATCTTTGGGAAATGTGGGAAACATAAAAAAATAAGGGGGAGGTGAATTAGTTCAGGGGTAAATTTTAAATCAAGTCAAATTGCGTTTTAATGCACATCGATACATTCGTCTCGTTGTAAGGATTACAATGTAAAATGTGCACCATGACAAGGACATGATATTTGTCATGAATAGGGCATGGAAAGAAGTGAAGCAGTAGCAATGTAGTATTTGTCCTTGATTCGTAATGCGCGGTCGGGCATGGCACAAGACATGGGATGGGCATGAAACACTGATCTCTAGATACAATGGATTGGAAACCTGGGCTTCGTAATTGAGGCACTGACGGCCATATTGGTCATCCAAAAAGAGCCCAAGCAGGTGGTTAAGAGCCGGTCATTTATACAAAATTTGTTCCCATTCAATGTGGATAAGCGACATAACAGATTACAGAATCAAGCCAATTCATTGAGCTCACTGTATTTGCGGGTATGGGATGGCATGTCTCTAAAACGTGCACCCGGAATACAACTTCTGTTAAACAGGTGTCTCTGGAATGCTATTGTGTTCGGTAGACCAAGATGTCCGCCCGTTGCTCCATTCATCTAATATACAATTACTGTTCACGTGTAGCCAATCCATTGTATAGAGATCAGTGGTATGAACAAGTCATGTCTGGGCATGATAAAGGGGCATGATTTGATTTAAAGCAATAATAGCACATTTTCTTGAAGAGCGCCCCAAAAAATTTCCAAATATTTTGAGATTTTTGAACAGTTGTATTGGTAAATTCCTTGCAAACTATACCTGTGAATGGTAGAGCTTGAAATTCTCCATATAGCAAACGAAGGAATTTTGTAATTAGAATAATTTTTATCGGACATCTCCGATAATAATTCATCGGCTGCTGGAAACGTCCTCCAATATGGAATAACCGGATATTTCGCCACGTACGTGTCTACACTCATGCATTAGTTGTTTCGTCGGTTCAGGCAGGTCAAATCAGATGTAATTTTCTTGAGGAAGCACTATTTTTAATCATGGACAGACATAAACTAAGCATTTTCAGCTCTGACGTTGAGTACAATCGGGGATCTCAACTCTAATTACAAAATCGCTTATTTTATGATAAATAAGCATTTTTGAGCATTGTCTTCACAGTAGTTAAAGGTACTTGTTCCGATTTATGTCTATTGTGTTTTCTACTTGATATGAGAGCCTGACACTTGCACGTACGTCCTATCAAGTACCGTGGGAAACAAACTTGCGATGTTAGAAGCAATCATGCATATAGCAAAAGCCCTATTCAATACTCTGCTAATATTGATGGTTAACCACTAAAACGGCGGTTTTTTATATCTTAGGAATGAAATGGATTTGAGGGCTCGAATTTCAGGACGACAACGAGAAAAATACGGCCTTTCGTCTGATATCAAAATCGATACTACTTCAGGTTAAATCAGGTGGGTCCCAAAGACGATCGGAACACGCACCTTTAACTAGGCAATTATAGTCAACTAGGCAATTACAAACACAACTGTACAAAAAGGTCAAATTTTGAAAATTGGGGGCGCTCTTCAAAAATGTGTTGTTATTGCTTTAAAGCACTGTGTAAAATGTGCACCAGTCCTGGGCATGGATTAGCCCATGTACCAGTTCGCAATTTTATTATATTTTCATGCCCCGTTGCTATAGGGAATTCTTGTGTTCCTAAAGGCATGATCAGGACATGATTCATGCTGAAAACCATGCTTTATTTTTGCCTGGGAGGAGTCCCATGCAAATGACCTATCGCCATGCATTCCGTCAAGCGCTCCTGCACAACACCATACAGCGCATGACGGAATCAATTGTAATACTTCATTTGCTTTATAAATCAGAGATTGGAAAATGGAACATGTCTCGAGGTAGATTATTGATTCATAATGTACAGTTGCCTGCAAATCGATTCCTGCAAATGCTTATGGCCTGTATAAACATAACATAACAAACAGAACCTATATTTTGAAAGACGCCTTTTCACATAGATACAAAGCGCCTCTATGAATAATACGACTAAAAGAGGTGAGTTTTGAGCATGAATTTAAAGACACTATCGGAGATCCCCCGAAAAAGTAAAACTATTTTGAAATTTGCAGGAATTGCTTAAAAGTGAAGCATACGTTTGCTTTAGCATAACTTATTTCTAAAATGAAAAATAAAAGGCAGGAAAGGAGGAAAAGAGCAGTGTTCAAAGATATGAATCTATATACATTCAATTACGTGTTGTAGTAAGTGTCCGCACGGACAACAATGACTAAAATATTCAATTTTGTCCTTTTATGATTTCGGTCTTATCACTTATGTTAGAATACTTATACTTGCAACAGACCTTCATTTGTTTTCGATTTTCTGATTTAGCAAATCACCGATAGTGCCTTTAATTAAAATTAATTAAAACTTATCTGTATCCGTAGCAAATACTGTTCACCGCTACAGGTGAAGCCGAACGAACAGGTTAAGGTGTGCGTCAGCCTTGTTCAAGGCGTTATACCCACTTCATTCATTGTTTCTGATACAAATAATGTACAAACAAAGCAAGCAACAAGCATACAAGGTTGGAGATATCCCCTCCCTAAAACTAAAAAATGCCGAGAATATACTCATAAACTACTAATTTGAGGTTATAATTTCTACCTGGCCTATGTCCCATGCTTCCACTAGCAAGTTCAATACGTTCAACTCAGGCAGAGCGATTGTTCAGTCTTGCAAGTTTTTTTTTTTTTTTTTTTTTTGCATGGCTTTGACAAAAATTCCATAGAAGGTTTGTACAGGAAGATTTAAAACACAAAGCAATTTCATCAAAGCTGTCGCTCTGAGTAGAACAACCACGCACCTGACCACAAGCTGTTGTGGAGTGTTTTTTTGTACATAGCTAGTAGACCCCGATCCAGTGCACACAGCATCTGGAATTTTGTTCCCCATTGAAGTGTGTGGGGAAAGTCCCCCTCCCCTGTAACCACGAGAAGATGCCAAGAGGGAAAATATACCCAACATACAGTACTTTAAATCAATGTAATTTTATAATTTTTTAAAGATACTTTTAAAATCAATCGAAACAGTATAAGACCCTGACCTTTTTCTGAATAAATGTTGACTTTAGCCATATTTTGTTGTATATCTTCACAGCGATGCATTTTACAGAAGGTCACCATAGACTTGTTTACTCATGTACAACCGAACAAATTGAGCTAAACTAACGTTATTTGGACCAATATTTAACTTTACCCGTAGAAACTCCTCCCACATCCTGTGCGAAATTGCCGAATTTCCAGGACGTGACATGTGGGATAAAAACCTTCTAAAATGTCCTTTGTAGTCAAATCAATCGTCAAACCTTACTTGCCAAAGATTAGTCATGGAATGAGGATTTTGACTTGGTGTATCATGTTTTTTTACTCTTTCTTTAGACAGGAGTAGCCCCTTCGATGAGAAGCATGCTGATTCAAACCTGCAAAACACCAATTGTCAAAAATATTGAGGATAAATGTCAATAAACACTAGAGTGTGATAATCAAGTGGGTCGGTTCTAAACAGAACAACCTGATCAAGGATAAGGTGTGCGCATGACGTGATTTAGACTTGTTGATTGCAGTGGTTAATGACCTGCTGCTTGAAGGGTTAATAACTTGCTGCCTGAAGATTATCAACAGTACAGGTGTGGCAGGAGATATAGTCCTCGGCTCATGGTCCGACTACAATGGTGAACAATAGGGCCAATCGATTCCCCCCCGCCACTGTTGACTCTTCACGCAACATTAGTTTTCACGCTTTATCGTTGTCGTCTATGGAGCCAGGGATATGAATCTGCGGGACTATAATCTTCTTTACAAAAAAACCCGGGGGGGGGCACTTATAAATGGTAAGGAATTGGGTCCATAGCTTTAGTTGTAGCGCTTACAAGAAGAACAATTATATTAAACAAAATAAATGAGTCTTAAGATGCCTTTTGAAACAGAGAAGTGTCATGGAGATTGGCAAGTTCCTTTGGACTAGAGTTCCAGAGTTACGAGAATGAACGATCACCGGCCAGTTTCTTCGTCCGAGGAAACTTTAATTAATGTAGTTCGACAAGATGAACGTAGATTGTAGTTTGAAGAGTACTATGAAGCGATTATGCAAGTAGCCCGGAGACTCATCATGAAGAGCTTTGAAACAAGTGTTAGCGTGCTGAAGAATACGTTGAGGAATCCGAAGCCAGTGAAGCTCATTAATTAGAGGAGATGTGTGTGTGTATTTAGGCATCTTATAAATCAGGCATGATGCTTTATTCTGAGACTTTGCAGACGATTCAGATTCTTGGCTGTAATGCCATTGAGCAGGGAATTGCAGTAGTCAAGTCGGGACGTAACTAATGCTCTGACCGCTGCATGGCAAGTATCTTTGCCAATGTAATATCTGATTCTGCTTAAGTTGTTGGATATTTATAACAAATGTATACATGTTATGTATTTTTTGACATTCGTGGTATAATTAAGTGAACAAGGTCAATTACCATCGTTTACCCCCCACTAAACTTCATTAATACCTTTGGTAGTTAGTATGGACCATCAATGCTAGGTAGTTAGTACTCTCAAATTGTCGTGTCACTTTTTCAATTGGGTCCAATTTAAGGTTACGCAAGGGTCAATATTTTGAAATGCTCTAATCATTTTGAAATGTATGCCGTATTGTCCGTCTAGTCATAAAGATTCCAAAATGCAGAGTTTGTTCCATCTATGACCGTTGGTTTTGCTTAATGTGTCAAAATAAGGAATAGTTTGTAGCATCTGCAATGCATACAGACTGCCCCCCCCCAAAAAAAAAAACAACAAAAAACTATACAATCAAAGATGAAATGTTTTGGCCAAAAAATAAGTTCATCTCAACTGGAATTTTACTGATTCTTTTTAGGAGTGTTCCAGCTTTCATGAGATGTTTTAGTTGGTGTAATTTGGGGTTCTGGTTAAGGAGTTATGGCTAATTATCTGAGACAGTTGAAAAACCTGTTGGGCCAGTTTTGTCTATCCTTATATCAACAAAGTCGCCACTGAAAATCACCTTCAAGACATTCTTTATTGAAAATTAAAATAAAAAGTAGGTATAAACTGCTGCTTCTTGTGATATAGCATAATTTTATAACTTTTATAATGTCGCAATTGCTAATAAATACACGCAGCATTGGGAAATTCAATTCCAAACAGTCTCGTTGTCTCGGATTTACACCAGGTTTCAGCAGAAGGTAGAACCATAAAAACACCCTTGTTGAAAGTAAACTGAGACCTTTGAACACAACCATCCTTTCTTTTATTGCTCTTTGTTGAACACTGCTTTCTTCATCATATTCCCCCCTGGCATCTTGGAGGCAGTGGGGAATAGGGTAAGGGTAAATTGTCCCTCCACATTAGAGCGTTGTCCACACATTTGTCCCTTAACAGACTTGTGGCTGTCACATTAGTTTCAGCAGTCAAATTCCCCAAATTTACATGAATTTCATTTAATGTCCCCAGAGACTGAGTACCTCATTTCACCCACAACATAATAATTTCAGGTACTTTCACTGAAAAATAATATATTGATTAGTTCAATGCATGATAATACATTCACTCCGATCTGTACAATATTCTTTTGTTTGAAAAGGGTTTAATCCCACAATAGACTCACAATGATGTTACACGCCTTATACCTTTAGTTTCTTGAACCTTTAGGGGAAACTGGCCCAAGTGGTATTTTATCCTTTGTGTTCAACTGACAATATCCCCGCTTAGGGTCCATCAAATTGGATGGAATAAAAGCGAGGATTTAGCTTAGGATCTTGTCTAACAAATAAAGTCAAAATATCTGGGAAAAATGCACAGTTTATATTTTTTATAATTTTTAGTTTGATTGTATAGTTTTATTGGGACAGTCTGTAGTTATCATGTTATGTGGAAAAATAGGTCATAGGGAAACATAATCAAATTACATTGACCTTCTTCGACCTTTATCTCGGTAAGTAAACATTTAGTATAACCAAAACTTCACCTTTTTCGGAGTCCTCTTTCCTCGTGCAATAATTTGCAACCATTTAAAATAATCAAGCAACTGTTAATGTTGACCTCTATACAATTTGACACCATTTTACCCATTTTACCCTATAATTTCGAAACCAATGGTTGTAGTCATTATGACTAGACTGACAATATGGCATAATTTTCAAAATGATTGCAATATTTTACATTTTTGACCCCTGTGTAACCTTAAACTGGCCCTTACTGAAAATGTGACACCACAATTTGAGGAGTACTAATCTACCCGCAGTCACCTAGAGGGTTGTATACAACTAACAATGGCGTTAAGTGTTCTAGTATTGGGGATGAAAGAAATACTTAAATAATGTCCCTATGATAGCTTATGATATTCTTCCCCCACCTGGTTTAAAGAGACATGAGGAGATTTCCAGAAAGAAGCGCCCCCAATTTTTGTCGAACCCCGGTTTTTTTGTGCATATTTGGAATGCTTACCAAAGTATTATATCACACCTGAAGTGAATTAGCCGAATACGCCGTCTTTATGTAATAAGATGATGATTTAGTACTTTCTGTCGTGCACGACAGAAAGTCAAAGCATGGTTTTCTATGGGGACGATTGCGATAGCAGGCAAGTTCAAAACAAGTTTTGCGGTTTTCTTTTGTACTTGTTTGTTCATTAAACCTTCAAAACGTTCTCGGTAGGTGGTCTACGACCGATCCAGTGAAAATTTAGAGAAATTTGTATCCTCAAAAAATCTCTCCTGTCACTTTAAAGGAGCTTTCCCTCTTGTCAGAGGAAATGTAGGCAAAAATAAACTAGAAACACTCCCACCAGTGTCCAAACTCACCTTAGTTGCTATGGCAAGCTGAGTTTCATTTTTAGTTGCGTCTGTGTGATATTGCAAATACGTGAGGAGGAGCCCATGTTGACGTTTGTAGGTTTGAATCAATACAAAAGTGCCTGCTAAACACGCGCAATCGGTTGAAAGACGTCTGGAAGCTGTGACCAGACAGAATTCTGTATCGGGTCTGAGGAAGGCTTTCCACAGTATAGCAGTGATATTTCCTACTTGGATTTCAAGCATGTGGTTTCAGTGAAAGTACTTGTGCCTCCTAAACCAACTTGTGATAAATTGGTAAGTTGCATTTTTAAAATAATATAAAGTAATGCTGCTATCATTGTGTATGGAACAGTGCTGTGTGTTATTCAAATAGTTTGAAATTAACCAACAATGAAATAGAAACCAACACGTGTGAGAATCATTGTACTGATTGGGTTGTGGTGATTATTTTTATTTATTTTATAATTGTTTTGTAGTATATTTTTAATTTAATTATGTATTATTTCATCGTGTATTATTTATTTATTTTAACAGACTATTCCAATAGTGGCGAAAAGCAAACCCCAGTCTAAAGTTTATCTCACTGAATGGTTTGATTCTGTTATGTCGTTGCCCGACATCACATCCACATCTACGACGCCGCTGCATAAATTATAAGAATTTTGAGTACTATTAAGTGAAATACGGATGATTCACTGGTTTAAATTGGATTTTTTACATATCTTTATCTTAGGTGATTGGAATAAAGATATACCCGAGACAATGAAAGTGGACCTATAATTTCAAGTTGGTTTGGTGCATAATGATGTTTTCAGGTTGTTACATAATTAATTTTTCCCAAACTGGTGTATATGTGGATCAGAAAAAATGTCCTTGCTTGAAAATTAAAATCAATGGTGAGCCATTTTTCCGCATACAAGTATGTACAAAACTTTTTGTTTGTTTTTTTTGTTTGTTGATTCTTTATGAATGATGTCGAAATATATTTTGGCGTTTTGCCAAGTGTCCGTGACCCTCGTTCAATTTCCGGGCGTAAAGTGTAATTCACTCAATTGACTGCGCGTTGCTACTGCAGATACATAATGATAACGCCATTCATTTGGAGAAGTACTCATCTATATTTATCCTTGAATGGAGCGTCGTTGAACCTATGAAGTCGCATCTCTTTAAAATTCTAGAAATGAAGGCTTATTTTAGTATTCGATTGCAATGGTAAACAAAAAGCTATACGTTTGCACACCTTACTGCCAAACGTTAAGAGCGTGTATGTAGGAAATTTAAGACGAGGTTCTTTCTTAGTATGTATATGGTAAATGATATTTAGAATGCACAAGGCTAGTTGGTATTAATGCAGGAACATACAGAATTGTTTGAACTGTGTCCTTGGCAGACGAGCTTATTGTACCCAATAATGACTCCTTGTGCCTTTTTTTTTTCCACGACCCTGATTGACATAATTATGGTAGGTCTATTGTAATTGACCCATATAAGGAATAAAATTATTCAACATTGAAAAGCCATACTTACATTAACAAACATGCATAAGGTCACAACTTCTGTTTAACATTAAGAAAAGTAATACAATTTGTTTCGTTTTTCCCTCGCAGCCTCGCAGGGACATATTAGCTTGACTTTCATGCAATGCATGGCAATTAGTCAATTATTGGGTTGGTCATGGCCATGCAACGGGTAAAAAAAACTGTGAATGTTATGGTAAAAATATGATCACGAGGTGAAAATTTTTCCATTTCACGAGCCGCAACTCGAGTATAACTGAATTTATAAAGCGCCAATTTGCCAAAGGATACAAGGCGCTAGAGAAGAGAAAACAAAAGCAAAATAGAGTGAACCCAAAACAGCAAACTACATATTGGAAAAGAGATGAGTTTTGAGAGCCTTTGTGAAAGATTGGTCATTCCATGCCAAAACATCAAGGTGTGGAACCCACCCTCTCAGATTTTGTTCAAATTGCAGTCAAATGTACATTTTATGGTGCTACAGGGGAGGTCAAAAGGAAAAAAATAAAATTCCATTCCGTTATGAAGTTACTGGTAACCAATGTAATTCATAAAGGAGGGGAGTTGTGTGAGGACGTTTCGGCTTCTTGAAGATCAGCCTAGCATATTTATTTTGCAGTCGTTGAAGACGTGTGAGATATTTCTCGGAAACACCATTGAGAGGAGAACAACAGTAGTCCAGCCTAGACAGAATTAGAGCACAGACAGCATTGTAACAGGCATTGAAATCCAAAAATGTTCTTATCCAACTAAGATTGCGGATGTGCCAGTTGAGAGAAGCTATAAAAGTGAATAATGTGATCTGACATTGTCATGAAACGGTCAAAACGACACCCAAGTTGTTAACCCGGATAGTAGAAGGGATTTCCAGTCCATTCAGATGAAAAGTTAGATGGTGAGGCGTTCATAATGTGAAGGAGAGGAGACAATGAATAACTCATTTTTATCCTGATTCATCATAAGGCCAAGAAAAAAAGGATTTGTCTCAGCTCTCCGCGCGTATAGCTTTTAAAATTAGATTTAGCGCGTAGCTCTATGCGGCGGCGGCGCGGCGGTTTTTACACTTTTTTCATTTGCATTTTAAAGGATTCTTTTTAAATTTAGGTGATACTCAGTACTTTTTTCTTAACACGAAGTGTGTTTCAAAATGTTGGAACCAGCGATATACTAAACAAAACCCGTCACCCTAACCAGTCTTCTACAGAGGAGTTCTTATTCGGGTGTTGTACCCAGTAGGTCTACGTTCGTAGAAAAGCTGTGCTTATAGTAGCACTGCAACAAGCTCCTGAAGTTGATGTTTTTGCGAAGTTTGAGTGACATTAACGATACAAATCGTCATGTGAGTGCAACAAAGTCGTAACTGACATTTTTGGCGAAAAGGTCTATGTGAATCAACGCCGTAGAAAATGCAGAAACTAATAAGTGTCTCCTTATGCTAATTTTGAAGCATGATTAAAAATAATGTTTTGTCCTAGTTTTCTTACTAAACACTTTTTTATTTCTTTATTATTGATATCTTTACTTGTGTTTGCAAAAAAATGGTTAATTTTCAGCCTTCTGGTATATGAATGTGAATGACCCCCTTTTTTATGCCAATTGTGGTGTAGAAATGGGTTCATTTTTCAAAATGTTAACGTTTTTTTTTTTGAATTACTTCAATATGAAGCCAAAATTTGTGTTAAATTTGGCCCAAAACCTGCATCTGTGATATAGCTATGGGTCCCTTATTCAGCGAAATTGGTATAGATATGGGTCCTACTTCCAGACTCTCGGAGGCAATTCCTTACTCCCCCCCCCCCCGATTATTTGTTGAAAAAAAAAAAAAAAAAAAATTAATCGGGTGTTGTACCCAGTAGGTCTACGTTCGTAGAAAAGCTGTGCTTAGACTAGCACTGCAACAAGCTCCTGAAGTTGATGTTTTTGCGAAGTTTGAGTGACATTAACGATACAAATCGTCATGTGAGTGCAACAAAGTCGTAACTGACATTTTTGGCGAAAAGGTCTATGTGAATCAACGCCGTAGAAAATGCAGAAATTAGTGTCTCCTTATGCTAATTTTGAAGCATGATTAAAAATAATGTTTTGTCCTAGCCTTCTGGTATATGAATGTGAATGACCCCCTTTTTTATGCCAATTGTGGTGTAGAAATGGGTTCATTTTTCAAAATGTTAAAGTTTTTTTTTGAATTACTTCAATATGAAGCCAAAATTTGTGTTAAATTTGGCCCAAAACCTGCATCTGTGATATAGCTATGGGTCCCTTATTCAGCGAAATTGGTAAAAAAAAAAAAAAAAAAAAACCCCCCCCCCCCGATTATTTGTTTGTGGTCCGCAATAGTTTTGGATCCAACCAATGCGGCTCCTGCGTCAAAAAGGTTGGACACCCCTGATATAATAGCAAAGGGCAACAAATCAACACAAAAATATATGGTAAGCGGTTGCGTTTGCATTCAAAACAGCACCACGATAAAGGCGTAAATATAACCTTTCCACACATCAAACCGTTTCTTTTTTAACTAAGATGTTGGCTGTAATTGCTACTAGTGTTTAACTATACAATGAACATATTTATTGCCATTTGAACAACCAGGAACTTGTAACGGGAATAGAAAAATCGAACATTTATTAATCCTGGCAACGGGCACTTACATTTTTATTAGCTGAGGCTGCTACCAAATCAGAATTAATATCAATATTGGTTTTCTTACTCCAGGGTAGTCTTACACATTTAGTGTTTTGATCTTAACCACGCAAATACCTGCATATATACGCCGTTTCCAGACAATATAATTGTGCAGCACACAATTACCGCAACACTCTCAAATATGCGTAGTGGTGTGGGTTGCTGCCATAACAGCAGGTTTTATTTTCAAATTTGATTACAATCGACAGATATGTCACTTATTTTATCTCCAATCAAGTAAGTTACCAAAAAAATATACATATATAATCATCAAAATAATTACGCAAACTTATTTAGTGAAAAAAGTTTATTGCTTGCAATATTTAGATATTGACTGTTTCTATGAAGAGGAGGTATAGTGTTCTTCCCCACAATGCATTTCATCCAACACAAATTTTGCACTGGTTGTCACGTGAATTTATAGTAACAAAAGTACTTAAATTGCATGATTGGGAGGAGCTCCGTTCATTTAGGTACTTTTTTCACTATAAAAGAGTAAACCATTGGAATATGCATCGGAATGTGCATATTCAGATACAACACTGTATTAAATTATCATCCCTGCCAAGTACTTAGGTTATCATTTGTCAATGCACATAAGCCAGTCGTTAAACTGCTATCTGATTCATTGATAAAAATGACTGTGTAAATCCCATTAGAATGGGTGAAAAGTAATTTATTAATCGGTTATATCTCCGATTTCCATGGGTGGATTGCCACTGCATTTGCACTGGTTATACCTAAGATGATAATTAATATGCAATGTGAAGGTAAACTACGCAAGTTAAGCATTTTTTGGAGAAATTGAAGTATATCTGTTTGCATAAAATATTTGCGACACCGTGTATACTACTTTCGTATCAATCAATTCAGACATTAAAGCAAAAAGGTCGTATTCTTAGAACATGAGAATGCTAATATATTGGATTCGCCATGGAAATGTCAGACTTGACATTTCCATAGCTCATGTATTCCGGTATCAACATCAATCCATCAAATATTGTATCAATATCGCATCTACTAATAAGCTGATGATGGAAGAAGACTGCAACATTAGGATATGAATGAATGAGTATGTGCTGCAGAAGTGATGTAACGTGCATTTGGTGTACATGAACAATGTTTATGCTGTGTAACTTTGCTCCAACGAAGACTGGATATGCTTCAGATAGTGAACTTTTTAACTGCAGATAGTGTAAACCTGAGAATCACAATGACATTTGTAGGAATGGCTACCACGTTCTTGCTAAAATAGTTTTTTTTCTTGTCGCCTTTGAAACATACAATGCTTTATTTTTGTTAATTAAATAAGAATTTTTTGACCTAGTATTCCCTGAATACCGTAACAGCTACTTTTGCGATGTTTTGATGAAAATAAAAGAAAGGTTTAGTAATTGGCGCAAGAACTTGCCAAATCAATCAAGCGCACAATGATGGCGCGACCATTGACGTGTTAAAGGTGCAACAAGAGATTTCAAGTCATCCATATTTTCTGTGATATGTAGTGATTTCATATAGATTAGACGCTCAATATATTCCCTACATTTAATTGGTTACAGAATAACTTAAAATTAAAGCAAAAGGTGATTTGTATATTTCTATAGAAAACATAGGCTGAATTTTGTATTTGCTCCAATACAAAATTAGAAATTTGACAATCTTTGTACCAAAGGAACAGTTCTCAGCTTAATCCTTACAGATGGGTATATTTTTGATATAAAGCTTTACACCAGTGCTAAAATCAGAATGTTCACATTTTTTTCGGGACACCTGTTATTTGAAATCTCTTGTTGCACCTTTAAATTAACATTCAACAAATGAACAAAGGAGGGTAAGGGAGGACACTCAACGTCAAAGAAACACAGACGTCAAAAGGAAGTACCACTTTTGAAATTCAACTACATGGGTTGAACAATAGAACATTGCAGGAAGTGCAAATTGGCACTTTTCAATATGGCTTTAAAAACCTGGACAACATACGAAATGGATTGACTCTTTTTTTGGGCAAGCGAAACACGCGTATAAGTCCAATCGAATCAAGATAATGATTTTTTTATGTCTGAAATTCACATAATAATATTGAAACATTTAAAGTAATCATATGCACGGCAAGAGACAAGCGTAAGCTACTTTGGAATCCACAGGGCTCATACAAGCCATTTTAAGAATATTTAAAATCTCTTTTTTATGAATCCAATAAATATTTCTGAAATATAGTATTATCCCCCCTGTAACGCAATAAAAACTAAATAAAATTTAACACGAGTATAAAACCATGGATTCTTTTTAATTAGAAAGTAAAGGGTTGTATCCACGACCACGAAATTACCCAGAAACGTTTAAATATTGTTATGTCGACTCAGTCGTATAGAATTATAGTAAACATGATGGGTACGGTGGAAGGTTGTTCAGTGCCTGCCCTTTGTTATTTTGCTTTTATTTTCTGGACACCGCATGCGAAACATCCAAACTTGAGCTGAATACGAAGTGTGAACAGAAATCGAATAACTGCTTTAAAAAACACCCACTTCAATCTCATTTATAGATAACGAGTGATTATATCTTTGCCTGAACACTATGAACGTAGTCACGCCTGGGAGGAAAAATTAAATCTCAACAGATAAGAAGCGTCAAGAAACCCACCCTTTATTAATTTGTGCATTAGTGGATATCATGTATAGGGATGTGTTAAAAATTGGAAAACACTTATAACCTACAGGCAAAAAAGGAAGCGGCAAGAGAGAAAGAGAGAGCGAGACAAAGAGAGACAGAGGGGAGAGAAAGTGGCGAACAAGCTGCTAGCAGAAGACAAACAGATGAGCCAATTAGTATACAATTAGATAAAACAAATTGGATACAAATTTTCTCTAATGTACGTTGGATTGTTTTAAACACATACCAGGAACGTTTCGAAGGATTATTTGCACAAAAATGTTATAAAAGATAACCAAAACTTACTTTAAAATTGCCGGTGTCGAAGTTTTATAATCCGCAGGACCTCATAGTCAACTACCCACGGTAACAGAATAGGGCCAACTTGATTCAGTTTGACTTTATCTTTACGCACTTAGTTTTCATCCCCGCTTTATATTCCGTTGGTAGTCTATGGAGCCAGGACTATGGATCCATGAGGGGCCTATATCTCCTTTTACACCGGCTTTCCTATCGGGTATATAGCATGCTTGAATTTACTATCGTGCACGACAACATCTAAATCTTGTTATGATTATTGTACTAACGGTCAATGTTTTTTTCAACTTATTTACCTAAGGTGTGATATATTATACATTGGTAAGCATTCTATAAAAACAACGGTTTTCGAAAAATGGGGGCTCACCATGTCTGGGTATTGTCCTCTATTCCTCGTAAGTGTTATAAGTGTCAATTACCACATTTCGCTCCTTTTCATTCAACACAAGCACCTTGTTTTCCAAGTTGGGGCGAAATGAAAGATTCATTATCCATACTATACAGAACCCACCAGGACGACGATTTTGGTGACAATGTGACACCTCAAATTGACAACATTGACTATACTCTATATTTGTTCACCCCAAACATGTTAATCCGGAGTTTGCATTGTCAAAATATTTGAATATAGGCCTGTATTAATTTAAATCTAAACTTTATTTCAGATATGTTCGGGAGTAGGTGGCCACGAAAGTCAACAGACACTGTAAATGTTCATGGTTCACGTGTATGGCAAGCCTAAGCCAGTAACGCATGCTGCAAACGCGTTTGGCGAAAAAGTAGCAACGCGTTGCGACATTTCGGCAACGCGTTGCGACAATTCAGCAACGCCTTGCGGTGTCGGCCAATCAAAATCATGAATTTCTGTGAACTATTTTCCTCAAAAAAAGACCCACCAACGCTTGCTATATCCTTTTGCAACGCGTGCAAACCTTCGACCCCAACGCGTTATGGCAGCTTCACAACGCGTTGCAGCTTCGCAACGCGTTGCTAAGGTTAACAAGCCATAAGGGACATACCTTTGCCGACACGCGTTGTGAGAAAGTCACAACGCGTTGACGACATTTTCGGCCACGCGTTTCGACATTTCAGCAACGCGTTGGCGACATGTTCAGCAACGCGTTGCGGTGTCGTCCAATCAAAAATCATATATCTGTGAACGTATTTCAAAATCTAATCTCACAACGCGTTGCGACCTTCACACAACGCGTTGCAACCTTCAACAATGCGTTGCGGCAATACGTTAGACCCTTATTGGCCTTCACAACGCGTTGTTGAAGTTTGCAACGCGTTGTGAAGCTCGCAACGCGTTGTTGAGGCTTGCAACGCCGTTGTGAAGCCATACGGTCATAAACGTATTGCCGCAACGCGTTTGTGATCTTTTTTTGAAAATACTCCACAGAAATTCAGGATTTTAATTTGGCCGACGCCGCACGCGTTTGCCGAAATGTGCAACGCGTTGCTACTTTCCACAACGCGTTGCGGTCATACGTTATGACCCTTTGGCTTGTGGACTTCGCAACGCGTTGTAAAGCTCACTAACGCGTTGTGAACCTCGCCACGCGTTTGTGGAAGGCTTGCAACGCTTTGTGAGGTTTCCACAACGCGTTGCTAGATACTTTGCAACGCGTTGTGGGTCTATTTTTGAAATACTTCAAAGAAATTTCATGATTTTGATTGGCCGACAGCGCAACGCGTTGCTGAAATGTCGCAACGCGTTGCCGCCATGTCTCAACGCGTTGCTACTTTTTCTCGCAACGCGTGCGGCAATACGTTATGAACCATATGGCTTGCCTCATACACGTGTACACCGTTTGGTAGTCAATAGTTTTTGGTTTTGTTTTTCGTTCATATGAATACTAAAGGGCAAGTTAGGAATTCCATGGAATTCCTAAGAGATTTAGTGGAGATTTAGTGTTGGTATTATTATCAAGCATCTGGGTTAATGTTTTATCACTTTGCCACTTTGCCTAATATTGCAGTAACTCTAACACTCTTAGGTTACTTTCTTATATATTTGACTCTCGTTGGAACACGTGACATAATCACTAAACAATAGTTTTATATTATTAACACAGTAAAGGGGGGGCACGTAAGAACGCACAATCCCCCCAATAAAAATGAAAATCCGAAACTTTGACCTATGACCTATGGGCATTGAACTTGTCACTCTCCGAAAAAGTGATATTCGCCTTTCCATCCTCCGCAAATCCAATAAAAGGTGTTGAACCAAATATCATTATATTTACTCTAGATAACCACTAACGTAATCATTGTGCAAAAATAGGCACTTAAGTTGTTCAAAATCAATCTTGAAAATAAAAAAGAAAAAAAGCCATAATATATATATATGAATTCTGGAAATTTCTATTGACCCCTTGACCCAAAACTACCTTTTCAACACACAGTCGCTAGAGTTGGGCTTTCCACCTTTAACGGTCGTCTACCGAGGGGCCCCTTCATTTTTTTTTGCCTTGCTAATAAGACCCCTTACCTTTTGGTACCAAATTATTTAATGACGTTGTCAATTGACGTTTTGCACTCCTTTTCATGTAAACAAAAAAAAAAAAACGAGGCACCGGGTATAGGTAAGATACAGGGTGATTTCCAAGTGATGGGTAGGGTGTGGCAACCACGTCCGGGAGAGAAATAAACCAACATGCCTATTGGCACGCTCCACGTATCAATCATGGGCGATTTTCCCGCGCATGTGAGTTTCATTCACGCGCTGTGTAGCGAGTTTTCCTCCATCGCCATGTGTCGAGTGTTCAGCGTTATATTTCGAGTTTACAGCGCTATCTGCCCAGTTTGGCGACTTATACATAGAGTTGGCTCTCTATATGGTGAGTTTGATAAATCATGTCCCATGTCAAAATCTCGACATGATTTTTCTCAACATGAGGAAAACTCGACATGATTTTTGGTGTATGAGTGAAAAAAATCATGTCGAGTTTGCTCAATGTGGAGAAAAAAAATCATGTCGAGTGTGCTCATGTTGAGAAAAAAATCATGTCGTGTTGAGAAAAAATCAGGTCGAGATTGCTCATGTTGAGGAAAAAAACTCATGTCAGTTTTTTTAAAAAACTCGGCATGATTTATTCTGGACTGATTTATTCTGGACATGATTTATTCTGGACATGATTATGAAACTCGGCATATAGAGTTCAAACCTGATTAGGACAGCGCTGTAAACTCGACATATAGCGGGGTAAAATCGATATACAGCGGCATGGAAACTCGCATGATGAATTGATTACGGGAGCTGCATATGCCTAGTAAGACACAAATATCACAGACCCTGATTTTGATTTACCAATGGATAGCTATGGTCCGCTTCGTTCCCATGATACCAAAATGAACACCAACATTGCCTAGATTTACGGCGCAATACGTCATAAAGGTTGCAGCCGCAAAAGGTCAATTTGCATAGTACACTAACACAGTGTAGAATAGGGGAAATTCATCTTCCCAAAAAAAAAAAAAAAAAAAAAAGTAGGAATTTCTATCTACACGCGGTTTTTAGCTCTATTTGTTAAGAATGATATTTTATTATACTCAGCGCGTTTTAGTGCTATAAATAAAGTTTTTTTGTCGTAATAAAAATTGCGTGTGTGTGTTTTTTATTACATCATAGTGACGTCCATAATGATCCCAATGGAAAGAAAGATACCAATGCCTCGTCGAGCTGAGGAGGTGTTATAAGAAACATTGCAATCCTAAGGACTGATATATAGTATAGTCCCTGAAGAAGAAATACCATACTACGTGGAACAAATTGTTATTGAGCTGTGATTTTTTACCAGGCATGCATAATACATCATATATCAACATATCAAAATTTCCCAGGAATCTCTTTGGGGAAAAATGTATCCAAGATGACCGCCAAACCAAATAGCTCAAATTTGCATTAATTAAGCTATATCTTGGCCTTCTCAAGTAGTATGTGTGATGATTTTAGCTAAATCTAAATATAATCCAGTTTTCCATTATGTTGAATTCAAAATGGGCCGCCCAATTAATATAATTTGCTTTACCTAAAAACTTCAGAACAAGAAAAAAGAGGGAATTTTGGTTAATTAGCACAATCACGACATCCGGGATTATTACTTTTAACGCTTAATGACCGGAGGGGGGGGCAGTTGTTTTCGCGTTGGCCGCTGTACGCGTGGGATTTTTGCCCCCCCCCACGGGCATAACGGAAGTCATCTGAGAATATTTTTAAAAACAAAGAACCAAAGTGATTTTTTTGCTGATATAAGTTCACCACATTAAATGAAGTTAAAAATTATTAGTAACATTAAAAATAAATAACCATTTATGTGCTGAAAACAAACAATTTCATCGTGGACGTTGCTAAACCGTTACTGTACAAACTCTATGGGAAAAAGACGCAACACCCGTAAAAAATACAGGATTTCCTAAACTGCTGGTTTTGTGTTAAATATATGTAATTTGTCTTCTAAAATAGATATCAACATAAAATAAGTTTTCAAAATGTTTGATGTAAGCGCAAGGCTCATTTGAATTTCCCGCCTTTTTGCCCAATTTTCGCGTGTTTTGAAAACGATTTTTTGCCCCTAATTTGCAGCCAAAATAACAAATTTCATTTTGTATTGCTGTTTTGGGGTTGTCTTAGGACCCTTCACATGTGTTATAAATTTCGTGCAAAAAATTCCCCCGGGAAAGTGGTTTCCTTAGGGGGGTCCCATGTCAGTGAGAAGATAATTATATGTAATAGCAGCAAATTAAAATCCATTTTGGTGGCTATTTTGGATTTTTGAGTTAAGGAAAACATAATGATTTAAATTTAAACAAAAACGAAATTCTTTGAACCTCAAAACATATTTAAAAACATGAGATATAGCTAATTATATAAAATGGCGGCCATTTTGGATTTCGGCGTGAAGGAAGTCATCAGTGATTTAGATTTGTACATAATTGGATTATTAAGACCCCAAAACATATTGGCCTAAGGTTTTTTTCTAATGGTAGTGTAATAACAATAGACAACTTAACTAACGGTTTTTAAACGCGTGACCACTATTATCAATATTAATATTATTATTGTTATTTTGAATAGGTTATGATCACACATTTGTTATAATATAAACAATTAGAGTTAATTTGAAAAACAGAAATGTTATAATATCGTGTATCAAAGTTATGATGAAATGATAGTTTCTTAAGCATTGTGTTCCGAATTTGATACGAGATATACGCATGTTTTAAATCTGAAATAGAGGAATAGTGTTCCATTTGGAAAATTATAGGCTACATCATGTGGCGGTTTTCATTACAGGTTTAGATAATGAACGTGCTTTCTACCCACGGTGTCATTTATCTATCCTCAGCGCGATATTTCTCAATAATAATTTAGTTCATACTTAGAATGATAAGTATAATGACCGAATAAAAGTGCAACGTAGTCAGATATGAATATAGAGAAAAATTGGACCTGCAAATATTAAAAAAATATTTCCAAATGTGCCACTAAAATTTGATTTAGAGTTATTTTTCAATTCCTAAACCTGTTATAAAATGTCACGTTATTTTTTATTGCCACACAAAACATATTCAAAATTATATACAATATCGTCTAGATTTAGAAAGTAAAGTTATAAACGGAAAACAGATTAAAAGGCAGAGATCTTGTATCACATTGCTATTATCGATTGCATGCAAGGACATCTAAGCATATGTATAGTTTACCTTTTAATAATACATATGCGTCAAAGGGTTATTATTATTATTGTTATTATTATTATGCAGAGCGTGTATTGAGTCCATCCCACAATGCATCAGTTTTGGGAAATTTCTCTTCACTAAGGTCATGTGATCCTATTCTTAACACTCATTTTACACTTTTACACTCATTTTAGCCTACAAGGTGCTAGTACTCGGGGAATTTTTAGCATGATCGGGAAATGTCTTGCGGTTCTTAAACTTTTTGAACACCTGCAATGCATTGTTGGATTGATTCGAAATACCCACTGTTTATTATGTATCTGCTGTAGCAACGCGCAGTCAATTGAGTGAATTGAGCTTTCCATCAGAAAATTGCAACAAGGAAACAGGAAACGTTGCCCAAACAAACAGATATTTCGATATCATCAATTCATAAAAAAAACAAAAAAACACACACACACACAAAAAAAACACAAAAAATATAAGAAAATATTAAAAAAAAAAGACACACACACACACACTCGTGCAGTGCACATACAATCGGAGTAATTTTGTGCAGAATTGTATATACGTAAAATGCTCACCATGTGATTGCGAATTTATGCAAATACACTTTTGTTACTTTTTCTGCTCACATATCACACGTTTGGAAGAAATTAATTTCTCAAACTGAAATTTCAAAACTGAAAAAAAAAAATAATCATTATGCACCAAACCCCACAAGAAATTGCAGGTCATCCAGATATAGATACGCATAAAAATCTATTTAACTCCGTGATCACATGTTTTATGTTTTAAATAAATAGAAAAAAAAACAGATATTCAATTGTATTATTATAATATAAGAGATACAAGTACCGTTACTGACACCGAGCGCTTAAAATCCAAATATAAAAAAAAAAATCACTGCTATAGACCGTATTCAATAGCCAGCCATGTTGGTGGACAAGATAGACGCATTCCAGTACTACAATACATTCACCTTTCAATGATCCCTGTGCAATCGCTAAACATGGATCGATTGACAGCTTAATGTATTGTAGTCCTGGAATGTATGCATCTTGTCCACCAACATGTCTGGTGGCTGACGTCATATTGAATACGGTCTATACTGTGGAACAACTTCCTCAGACCCGATACAGATATGTCTGGTCACAGCTTGCAGACGTCTTCCAACTGATTGCGCATGTTAAGCAGGCACTTTTGTATTGATTCAAACCTATATGTTTCAATCGATTGGCTAGGAACAAAAGAATCGAACAGGTGTCCTATACCGCAATGCCGTCCATTCAATTTAATGTTGCGTACAACCTTGGGAATAATGTTGTTTTTGTATACCAATAACATGGTGCAATAACAGTGGCTTCTGATTTGATCCTGTTGAACAAAGTTCAGCATTACGGTTGATGACGACACAGGCACAACCTCTATACAAGTCAACTTTCGTACTTGCACAATCAGTGGCGTAAATTTCTTTTTGACATTGGGGGATGGGGCTGATGAATGAAACGCGAAGCGCGCGGAAATTTACCATTTTGAAATTATGGTAAAATATGAGGTTATTTTTGGTCAAAAACACATGACTGGGCATCAACATTGGGGGGATGATCGTATTGACCACCCCCCTCATCAAAATATTGGGTGGGGTATATCCCCCCATCTCCCGGGATTTACGCCTATGTGCACAATCGCGCAGACGCAGTCAAAATGAAATTCAACCTTTCATAGTTTATTCGTCAAAATTGCTTGGAAAGCAGGGTTAACTTGCTCCATGGATCAGTGGCGGATTTAAGAGTCAGCAGTGTCACAGCTGCTGACAGGCCCCCCCTAAATATTGCTCTCAGGGCCCCCCTCAGACACCCTCTAGTCGCACTAAAGTGCAAAATTGCGTCGCGAAAGCGACGCTAAAGGGCCCCGATAGCGATAGGGGAGAGGTAATCTATATACAGTGTGAACTCACATACGCACCGCTAGTTGGGTCATTTGTATTAATTCCGTGAACGCGTGGAGGCAATGGCCACCATTTCTGATTGTATTCTATGATGGTTATGAACAAGTTTTGCGGGGATGCCCCTCATTAAAATTCGGGGAAGTTCCGCCGGGAGGGGAATTCATAATACAAGGGTAAAAAATGTAAAAAAAATGCTTGCCAAAAAGCACTATTCTAAGAACAACTATTCTAAGAATCCTTATATCAAAAGATGCCATATACATCTAATTGTAAAAATGCATAATATAAACACCAACACACAAGGGTTCACTCCTAACCCCTGATATTGGTCTGTCGAGTTCAGACGATGCGTCGGATTATACATTAGGGAGCGGTGCTTATTCGATCGACTGAGAATTGTTGAAGTTATGCCCACTTGACCGAACCCCTCCAGGATTTAAAAATTGCAGTACAACTTATTGACAATTACACTGTTTATTCCAATAGGGGTCAGTCAGTGCGACCCGCTTCTTCTCTGCAGACTAATTTTCATTCTCTCTCGCAGCTTCTATCAGCTAGAATTTGTTGTCCGTAATGATTATTAAATAACACTAAAATGAACCATAGGGGGAAAATTGAATTATTCCTAAGCTTATAATGAGCTCTTATATTATTCAAATTAATTAATATTCATACATGTTGTTATTCTAGTAGATTAGAACTAATTTGCATAAAATTAATATTCAGCTCTTTTACGGAAAAAGCGCAAACAATACATGACGTTAATGGGAAAGAGTTTTTCTCCCTAACGTATTAATGAGTACATATGAATAGAGTTTTTCCCCCTTACAGTCGAAATTAAGGTCGAAAAGCCACTCATTTGGACAAGTTCTTGTTTTATTTACCTTTGAATTAAGCGTCGTTGAACAACCCAAGAAATGAAGGTCAATTTTAATACTCGGTTGCCATGTTAAACAAATAGCCATACGTTTACGCAACTTACTGACAATCGGTAAGGGTGTATTTAAAAAGTACAACATGAGGTTCTCTTAGAATGTATGGTTAATGATACACAGAACGCACAAGGCTAATTAGAATTGACGCAACATTTAATACATAAATGCAACATTTATTGAACTGTGTCATTTGCACACGAGCATATTGTAGGTAATCGTGAATATTTTTTTTTTTTTTTTTCATGACCCAGTTTGACATTATCACGGTAGGTATTTGCGTTGCAAATGACCCATATAAGGAATAAGATTATTCATTATTGAATAGCCATGTCTGTGGCAACATTGGCAAACATTAGAAGGTCACAGCTCCTTTTTAACATTACGAAAAGTAACACAATTAGCTGGTTTTTGACTCGCATGGACATATTAGACTTTCGCGAAGTGCTTGGACAATAGTCAATTATTGGAATTACCATGGCTATATGCTGTCGGGAAATAAGCTTGTTTTGGCTTTGGATATACAAATAATAACTGACTATAAAAAGTGTGATGGTAAAATAATGATCACAGGTGAAACATATATTGTTTCATGTCACTAGCCATAGCATGTCTTCAGATTCTAACATTTCAATGCTAAATTCTCTATAACCAAGCACGTCTCATTATGGAAATACCTGCCAGACTCGACATTTCCATAGCTCATTCAATATATTCCGGTATCAACATCAGTGGAATCAATATCGAATCTATCAATGAGCTGATGAGGAAGAAGACTGCAACATTAGGGTATGATTTGATGAGTGTTTGTTGGCAGAAGTGATGTAACGTGATTTGGTGTAATGAACATTTTTAGGCTGTGATGTAACTTTTATCCAAAGAAAACTTGCTCTTCTTCAGATAGTGAACTTCATAACTGCAGATAGTGTAAACTTGAGAATCATAATGTCTTTATGTCTTTATAAAAATGGCTACCACGTCCTTGCTAAATAGTTTTTTTGTCGCATTTGAAACATATAATGCTTTAATATTTTTAATTAAATAAGATTATTTTGACCTTGTATTCCCTGAATACCGTAAAAGCTAATTTTGCAAATGTTGATGAAAATAAAAGAAAAAAGTAATTGGTGCAAGAACTTGGCAACTCATACAAGCGCACAATGATGGTGCGACATTGACGTATTAAGTTAACATTCAACAAATGAATGAAGGAAGACAAGGGAGGACACTGAACGCCAAAGAAACACAGACGTAAATAGGAAGTACCACTTTTGTAATACAATTGCATGGATGGAACAATAAAACTTTACAGGAAGTGCAAATTAGCACTTTTCAGTACGGCTTTAAAAACCTGGACAGCATAATGAAATGGGTTGAATCATTTTTACGAGCATACGTGAAACATGCGTCCTAAAGTCAATCTAATCAAGATAATTGATTTTTATTTTTGAATTCACATAATATTGAAACATTTAAAATAATCATTATGCACGGCGAGAGCTAATCGTATGTTTGCATCATTTAAGATATCTTGGAATAAAAGCATACATAAAACCACAGGGCTCATATATGCCAACTTTAATAAAATTTAAAATCTCTTCATTCTTATGTATTCAATAATATTGTTGTAATGTAATAAAAAACTAAACGAAAATTACTAAAGACTATGGATTCTTTTAATTAGAAAGTAAGGAGATCCGATTGTATCCACGAAATTACCAGGAAAAAGTCATAAAAGTATGGGAATATATTAAACATGATGGGTAGGTTGTCAGTACTCTCGCTTGTTTTGTTACATGCATGTTAACATCCAAAATCTTGAACTGAATCGCGAATGTGTGAACAGAAATCGAATGAAGGTTTTAGAAAAAGCACGCTTCAATCTCACTTTATCAAGAACGAGTGAAGTATATCTTTGCCTGAGACACATCAATGGACCATAGTGACGCCTGGGAGGAATAATTAAATTTCAATTGAAAGAGGGGTCAGAAATCCTACCAACATTTTAGATAGTATCTGTAAGAGAAGTGCTAAAATAGGAAAACATATTATACCACACCAAAAAAAGGAAGGGGGGGGGGGGGCAAAGGTGGGGCAAGGGGCAAAGTATATAAAAAAAAACGCGAGTAACCGATGCCACAGGCAGACAGAGAAGTTAACGTATATACAGGCTGTCCCAAAAATGTTAACACTCGGACAGAGGCATTTTGATAAAAACTAAAGTATGCAAGGGTCATTGTTTGATATGTTCTTAAAGCAAAGTAAATAAGCTTTTATATTCTGTTCATTTCATTTCAATTTGATATGTAGAACAAAAGATATGCTTCGTCAAATATGAGAGTGCAAAATCGGATTGGTCCGATTTGTAATGGTTACATTTGTAAGATTGCAGGAAACATGATTTGTAACATATTCAAATTGGAAGTTATTGATTGACTATTGCACCTACTGAAGGCAATGACATTCCCTTTTAACTCCATTAATGGTCAATAAAGTGTGAAAATTGTCTTTATGTCAGGGTACTTTTTGTGGTGTTTTTAAAAATAAATCCGTCAATTCACTTTCAATTCAAATAACCTATCAAATAAGCTTCTCAAGTTCTCTCAAGTTACACAGAATGCTAAACCATACCAACAAAACCAAAAACAAAACATGAACTTTCGGTATCGAATTCCCAAGGAAACCTATGGATTTTTGTAGACAGAATAAACACGACGCAATAACGAACAACCCCAAAACAAACCTCGAAATAACCCTACGTGGATAGTCAAGCATACGGGGTGAAATTCAAATAAAGACACCGTAGAAGGCCCAAACAGACCCATAATGGTCAAGTTTGGCAAAATTAAAGTTGCTCTCCGCTTTGGATAAAAATGGTGCAAATTATTGTGGAGTTTCATAGGATTAAAATAAGGAATACTTTGGACTACTTAAATGATTACTTTCCGATGTAGGGGCACAGAGGTCAACTCCATTGCAGTCAATGGGGCGGATCTTGTTACCCCCATACTTTCTTAGCCAGTATTTGGAGACCCTCAAACTATTCCTTATTTTATCCGATGAGCTCCGCCAATAATTTTTATCCAAATCGGGGCATTTTAGAATTGGACCCCTGTACAACCGAAATGACCCTTTTTATTGATTTTTGCTGTTTTTAGCGTATAACTCTGAAACTTTAGGCTGTACATATTACAACTATACCTTTTCTGAATCCTTATGGTTACACATAACATGTGTGCTTTTCAACATGATTGATCAATTTTACAAATTTTGGGGTAACCCCCCCTGTACAAACTTTGTTTTGGCCCCCTTCTCCTTAAAGCACCACTTGCAGCACTTAAGAATCACGTCAGGTTCCGATCAGTCTGTCAACATATTAATCACTCAAACCTTTTGTACTTGAGATGTGTTTACCATGTGTGCTAGCTCCCGGTTTATGCACAACAGTATCTTACTACAAATAAATCAATACATAAGAATAAACCTAGTGTAACTGTATCCTTACACAAAACGGAGTTCTGCTGTTTCTGTTGTAATTCAATGGGAAATAGCTTTTCTTCGCACACGCAGTGCAGAGATTCGTAACGCCGCGTCCTAACCGAAGCCCGATTTTGTTCAAGATGGTCTTAAATCGAGCTCAATGCTTCATAGAAAAAAGTCATGTAGTTTCGGCGTGAAAAATACCGGGTGTCTCAAAAAAAGGAAACCCTCAAAGCGCACTCTTTCGTGAAATAGAGGGCGCTTTGAGGGTTTCTTTTTTTTTGAGACACCCGGTAGGTGAGATACGACAAAAAATGTCGGGGGTGGATTCCGCCCCCCCCCCCGGGCCTTTTAGGGTTAAGACTTGCTGATAGAGGTGTGTGCTTGGGCGGCTGCCACCAAGGTGAAGCAAATTGATCGCAGGGATTTCCTGATGGTAGTGTAACAACGATTGCATATATAACTTTGATGCTCTTTTTAACGGTTTATAAAACCTATTATTATCAATATTAATATTACTATTATTGTTATTATTCTTTTGAATAGGTTATGTTCGCACATTTGTCATAATATTTCCAATTATAGTCAATCGTATTATTTGCAAAACAGAAATGTTATAATATCGTGTATCAAAGTTATGATGAAATTATAGTGTTTTAAGCATTGTGTTCCGAATTTGATACGAGATATACGCATGTTTTAAATCTGAAATATAGGAATAGCGTTCCATTTTGAAAATTATTTTCTTTTAGGCTACATCCTGTGACGGTTTTCATTACAGGTTTAGATAATGAACGTGCCTTCTACCTACGGTACCATTTATCTATCCTCAGCGTGATATTTCTCAATAATAATTTAGTTCATACTTAGAATGATAAGTATAATGACCGAATAAAAGTGCAACGTAGTCAGATATGAATAAAGAGAAACATTGCACCTGCAAATATTAAAAATGATTTTAAAATTTGCCACTAAAATTTGATTTAGAGTTATTTTTCATCCGAACATTTTATAGAATGTCACGTTATTTTTTATTGCCACACAAAACTTATTGAAAATTACAATATCGTCTAGATTTAGAAGGTAAAGTTATAAGAAGAAAACAGACTAAAAGACAGAGATCTTATATCACATTGCTATTATGGATTGCATTCAAGGACATTTAAAGCAATATTAGCACATTTTTGAAGAGCGCCCTCAATTTTTGAAAATGTTGAGATTCTTACACGGTTGCATTGGTAACGGGCTAGTAAACTATTTCTGTGAATGGTTAAGCTCGAAAATGTCTATGTGTCACAAACGAAGGAATTTTGTAATTAGAATAATTAATATCGGGATCCCGATAATAATTCAACGGCTGCTGGAAACGGTCTTCCAATGTGAAATAGCCGGGAAAATACGCCATGTACATATCTACGCTCATCCATTAGTTGTTTTATTGGTTCAGGCAAGTCAAGTTAGAGGTTATTTTCTTGAGATTGCACTATTTCATCATGGACGGACATAAACGTAGCATTTCCAGCTCCGCCGATAAGTCCAATCTGGGATCCCAATTTTAATTACAAAATCGCTTATTTTATGATATATACGCATTGTTTTAGCATTCTCGTTTGCAGGTATAGTTTCGTAGACAATTACCAACATAACTCTGCAAAAATATCAAATTTTAAAAATATGCTAATATTGTTTTAAGCATATGTATATTGTACCTTTTAATAATACAAATACGTCAAAGGGTTATTTAATAAACATTATGGGCAACAAATTCTAGTTGATAGAAACAGCGAGAGACAAGAAGAATTAGTCATGCAGAGAAGAAGCGGATTCCACTGACTTCCATTGGAAACAGTTTGATTGTCAATAGGTTTTATTGACAATATTTTTTTTAATCCTGGAGTGGGTTCGGTCAAGTGGGCATAACTTCAACAATACTCAGTCGATCGCCACAAAGGAGGTGTCAAAATACACGTAAATAAGCACCGCTTTCAATGATATCCTTAATATATAATCCGACGCATCGTCCGAACTTGACAGACCAATTTCAGATGAGTTACTTTTTAGAGGGTGTTTACATTATACACTTTTAAATTTAGATCCCAGCAAACACATAGCATTTTCATAACATTTTTCAAAGGTCTGATTAATATTTTACGAAAACATTTGTTTGAGAATGTTTGTGAAAGAAAAAAAAAAAAAAAAACATTATCAAAACGGTTTACAATGTTTTTACTAGGGGTGGGCAATTCAACTTTTTTTTTAGTCGTGTGGATTCTATGGCCATTTTGGCTCCTGAAACGAATCTAGCAAGGGCTTTTCACTGAAGATAAAGTTATTGGTTGGTTCCATGGATTTAGTTTGGTACATTAAGGCAATGGATTTTGAGGTTTAAATTAGTTTTATTTGCCAATTTTGCCACATACAAAATATGCCAACCATGTAGCACGCACATGTGGATATTGTATTGCCTCCTTTGTATACCATAGTTTCCACATAACCAGTTCATGATTGTCTAGACTAAGGAAATGTCTTTACCTTGCAGAGGCCGTGTGTCACTCATTTAGCACGCTACACTTTCACCTACTGGTTTTAAATTTCTTTATAGAAACGCAATACCCTTTTTACACACTTTAAAAATGCGGTTCCCACATACATGCCTCAAGAAGTCTTTGCTTTTAACACTTGTACCTGAAGTACACAAACGACTGGAATGCTAACAGTTACCTGCTGTGCTTTACATAGACAAAGACTGGAAAGCTAACAGTTTAACTGTCTTTATGTATACAGTTATCTGCCCACTTTGGTTGGGTGAATTTGAATAGCAAGGCATAACAAATAGGATTGACCCTACTGATTGATATCTTATTGATTAACTGGTATTCACAACACCTTCATTGCAAAAAAGGGTAGTAGGCAACATTTGATAAAATATCAATTTATACACTGTAAAAAATTTTTACTCAAAACGTAGTAAAATCTTAATCTTTTCGATAGTTAAAAAGGTGATCACCCCTTTTTGGAGTATATTTTACTCCACCATGTTTGATTAAAAAATTGCTCATCATAATGATTAAAATTTACTTCGATTTGGAGTAATGTTTACTCCTCAGCTTGGAGTAACATATTTTACTCCAAAAAGGGGTGATCACCTTTTTACCCATCTTGGGAGTAATATTTACTCATTTTGTGGAGAGTAAATTTTCACTACTCATTGGAGTAAAATTTGATCAAAAGTTGCTTAACATTCTGTACTATGTATGAGTAAAATGTGTACTCCGCAGTCAGAGTAAATGTATTTGAGTAAAATGTTTAGTACATTTTGCCCCAAAATGGAGTAACATTTCACTTGTTGTAAAAGTTACATTTTTAACTCAACAATGGGAATAAATGTATTTTACTCAATATTCTCGATTCCAAGAGTGCACTTTGAAGTCCAGATCACCTGTTTTCCTTTGCAGATTGAATATATCTTCAATTTGTAACCTAAAGAGAATAAATTATGCATTAGAAACATCAGACAAAATGAGATGTGTATTTATTGCTTCTGCTTTGCTTTTATTTCATCCTTACAAAACAAGGATAGGAACATAACACAATCATGTTTTAATATGGTATAGGGATTAGTTATCAATGAAATCATGCATGAATAGCTCTAAGGCCCCACAAAGTCTATTTTAGTTTCCCGTCACATTTTTTTTAAAAGTGAGGCAACTTTTTCATCATTCATTATTTCAGCAACTTTCATTTTTATGCAAAATGGGGCAACTTTTCATTGATTTTTTGTTTTTTGACGTGACTCGGGCTGAAAATTTATGGCAACACTGATTTAAAAGGGAAATAAAATAGTTGTTTCCATCCGGAATTGATGGCAACAACTATTTGATTTCCATGCAGAAAATGCACAAATTCGGATTTTTTTATAGCAAAAAAAAAACAGCTTTTCTTTTTTGTTTTTTGTTGAAAATTCCCAATAATGAATTCAAACACGGGCGTGAAAATGAAGCGTGGGCGAGCGACGGGAAACTAAAAATCGACTTTGCAGTGCCTAATTATGCATACATATAGTAATCTTTTTAAATCTGGCTATAGTCTTTTTTATTTTCCCCCAAGTCCTCTTCAACTTCAAGGAGGCATCCTGCATGAACCTCAATTTGAAAATTCATCACAAGTGATAAGGATTCTAAAAAGTATTCCATCCTTGATACCAGGTATAAAACACAAGAATGATAAAAGGTTATTTTGGACTTTAAACTTAAAGCAATATTAGCACATTTTTTGAAGGGCACCCTCAATTTTCAAAGTTGTTTTGATTTGTGCATGGGTGTGTTGGTACTTGGCCGGTAAACTGTACCTGTTAATGGTATAGCTCAAAATTGCGTATTTGCTACAAAAGAAGGAATTTTGTAATTATTATCGGGGATCCCCGATAATAATTCAACGCGCTCTGGAAAGGCCAAATTTCTGTCCCTACGAATGAATCTGTGCGTCTTCGTGTCCGTACTCATCGATCAGCTGTTCTGTCGGGTCACACAGATCAGATTTAAAGGTTATTTTTTTTTTTTTTTTTTTTTATGGGGCAACTTTTCATTGATTTTTTGTTTTTTGACGTGACTCGGGCTGAAAATTTATGGCAACACTGATTTAAAAGGGAAATAAAATATTTGTTTCCATCAGGAATTGATGGCAACAACTATTTGATTTCCATGGCCAAAATACACAATCAGATTTGTTTATAGGCAAAAAACATCTCTTTGTTTTTGTTGAAAATTCCCAATTAAATGAATTCAAACACCGTCTTGAAAATGAAGTGTGGGCGGGTGACGGAAACGAAAAATCGACTTTTGCATTGCCTAATTATGCATAATATATATAATCTTTTTTTTTTAAATCTGGCTATGTCCCACTTTTTATTTCCGGCCAAATCCTCTTTTCCCTTCACTTTCAAGTAGGTCTCCTGCATGAACTCAATTTGAAAATGCTCACAGTGATAGGATTCTTAACAAGTATTCCCCTATCCCCGATACCACGTATCAAACAAAGAATGAAAAGGTTATTTTGGGGACTTTAAAACCATTAAGCATATTAGCACATTTTTTTAAGGCAAAAAACCCTCAATTTTCAAGTTTGTTTTGATTTGTTGTAGGGTTTGTTTTGTTTGTCCGGTAAACTAGTACCTGTTATGGTATAGCTCAAAAAGTGCGTACTTGCTACAAGAAATGATTTTTTAATTATTATCTATCCGGGATCCCCGATAATAATTCAACACGCTCTGGAAAGGCCAAAATTTTCTGTCCCTACGACGGAGGTATGTGCGTCTACGTGTCCTTATCATATTGATCAGCTGTTCTGTCGGTCACACAGATCAGATTTAAAGGTTATTTTGTGAGTGGCTCAATTTCCACTGGAAGTACCTAGAAAATTTTGCATTTCAGTAGTCATTGAATTATTATCGGGGTTCCGGATATTAATTACAAAATTCCTTCTTTTGAAAAAACTACACAATTTTGAGCATTGTGTGTTACATTTCACAGGTATGGCTATTAGCCATTCCCAAACAAAATCTCAAAAAAATTTTGGAAAAATTGGGGGGGGCGCGGCCCTTCAAAAAAAATATGCTAATATTGCTTAAGTAGTATTTTTCTGGTTATAAAAACGAATATTGCTTGAAAGTATACAAGTACATGCCTTTAAATCAACGGTATACTCGGGGCTGGGGGCATGGGACACGAGCCCCATCCACTCTGCTACCCTTACCTACTCATGATTCAAAACTGAACTAGGTTTGATATGAACTGAGGTTTGATATTTTGTTGCTCATGAAGACAAAACCTTTGCAATGGCCCCTCTATTTTCCATTGGCACAAAACTGATTACATCACTGCCTGACATACCATGTCAGCAACCAACCAAAATATTGATACCTTGTAGTATAGCAATAGAACTTAGAAGGCATGAATTTCCTTCAACATATAACAAAATTAGATTCAAATGTTAAAATTTTTGCCCTATCATTTTGAGTGTGAGAGTGGTTTTTTTTTCACCAATTTTTCTTTCCTTCCTATTTTAAAAGGTACAACAACGGAATCATAAATTTAGCAGCTAAAGAAATTTAAGCTGATTTAGCACAATTAGTTTGCTCGTTGAACTCTCGAACCGCTCATTGTATGCTCACAAAGGTCAAATTGTGATAATAGCTCAAGTGTTCTTGAGACATCAAGTTGTGATCATCATATTATGTTCTTGATCAAATCAGTTCCTTACATCCATGTGCACCGTAACTTTTAAAAAAAGTGAAAGAATGAAATTGGCATACAATCTTTGAAAGCATTAAACTGCCAATGCCTTGACTTAATACCACCATTGTATCCAAGTACCGATTCTGTATGTTCAGTGGTGGTTATGCAAGAACTTACTCTAAACGTAACGATCTAAACAACTACAGAACTGAACTCAGTGCACCACTTATACAGTGCGGCCAATTACACCATTTTATGTGTCCATGGAAGTTCTCACGTGTATAGGCCTGTGGTGGATAACTTGTTTCTGTAAAATAAGGTACAAGTAAAAAAATATACTATTTCTCGTCCTCGCGCGCATGCGTTTTGGCTGCCGCATCAAAAAAAGTTGTTTTTTTTCTTTTTATTAATTTCTGTTTTTTTCTCGAAAAATCGAGTAACTTTCACATTGTTAGTTCGATTAAATTTGTTCTCTATGCAGTTATATTGAATTTTGGAAGCAAAAAACATACTGTGAGTGTCTGAAGAAATGTAAGTCAAATTTTGGGAAGCTTTGTTGCTTTTTGGAAAGGACCTCTCGCCATTTGAAATCGGCAATAAAAAAAAAAAAAACTGCCCTCCTCCTCCTTTTTCAAAAAAAGTTAGGACGAGAAGAAACCAAGTTTTTTTTTTTTACTTGGCCTAAAAACAAATGAAGAGAAAAATTACCACCAAATTTACAGCCTGTGGTCCAAAAACACTTGCTCTAAAACCTATCATAAAACAACTACAGAAAAACACCATGAAAGTTGATTGTCTATATAGTTCTCCCATCACTACTGTGAGGAGTAGTAAAGTATTGCCACGCACACCTGACTCGCTTCCCTCTTTTCATTGCTTTGGCATTGACTTAGTACACCAAGTCGTGTCCATGAAGCGTCAAAGGTATATGATTCCGTGGGTGGATTAAAAGCAAACTTGTTCTAAATGACGTTCATAAAAAACAATTGAAAAACTATGAGTGAGGACACCATGCAAAGTTTTACCCCATCACCTACTGTGATGGTAGTATGGTAGTAAGTAAAGTATGAACGGACTGACTAGCTTTCCCTCATTCATGTGGCATTGACTTAGTACACCAGTATGGTCCATGAAGCGTCAAATGTATTATGATCCGTGGTGGTTAAGCAAACTTGTTCTAAATGACTTTCATACACAATTGAAGAAAAACACCATGAAAGTTTACCCCATCACTTACTGGGATGGTCTAGATGGTAGTAAAGTGTGCACAGAAATGACTCGCTTGCTTTGTCCCGCTTTCGTTGCTGGCATTGTACACCAAGATTGTTGTCCATGAAGAGCCAAATGTATATGGGCCGTCCGTTGGTGGTTATACATAAACTTGTTAAAAAAATTTCACTCTCATAAAAACAACTTAAAGAAACACACCATGAAAGTTGATTGTCAAGTTCAGTTCACCCAGCACCTTACGTGATTGGTAGTATGGTATAAAGATGCACAGCAAGGACTCGCTGGACCTTTTATATGGACTTTTGAACACTTAAGCAAGAACTTACTCTTAATAATGGGTAGTATGAACGGAACTGCCTCCGCCCCTTTCATTGCTGGATCTTCAACTCCATACACTAATGTACATGAATGCCAGATGTGTAGGGCATGGGTGGATAAGCAAGATGAAGTACTGGATGACTGGTAACAATAACTACTGCTTTCAAAAGTGTAGCTTGCTCATACGCTTCCCGTTCTATGATGACAAAGCCACTGCCCCGGTTGGTGAACATCACCCCCCCAAACACAGCACAAAAAACGGTTGTGTGCGCCCCTGGAATGTTTGAAGGTAGTGCTCCAGGTTGGTGCCTTCCTGAATATCAGAATGTAAACAAACAATTACAGTAATTTTTGTGAGTTTAGTTACGATATTAAATGAAAGTTGGAGGTTTTGAAAAGTTTCTGAAATCCAAGGGACCTGTCTCCTAGGATGAACTCCTCCTTAACCCTCGTCTTACAAAAATTTAGTGAAATCCTTGATTTTTGCGGGAAACTCGTTTACAAAAACATGCACATGTAAAGGATTTTCAGCTCAAATAATAAAAGGAAATAAACTATTTCCATCGTATGATCTAAATTATGAGTAAGAAAGCTGAATTCAAAGTAAAATATAGTTATCTGGATTTCAAGTATTTTTGACTTATTTCAGCCTTTTCCCATTGTTTTTTAGGGGGGTTCAACCCCCACCCCCCCCCCCACCCCCCACCCCCCCACCACCCGCATGATTTTGACAGGTCACTCTCCCCATAACCCACGCTTAACCCTTTTTGGAGAGTAGCTGGAACATTTGTTTTAAAAAGATGGGTTAAAAATGTTATAAAAAACAATAGGAAGGGTGGCAACACGTTCGTTAGACTGGGTTAAGGGAGAGTGACCCAACGACGGACCTCGTCCCCCCCATTTCACGGACTTCAAATTGGAGAGTTTGCTATTCACCATTCTCATAAACCAGCGAAATTTCATCAATAAAATGCGATTAAATGCCAACAGTTACACCAATTGTAATAGCTTATGACCTAAAGTGATGCATTTGATAGTATATAAATATTAATGACTATTACCAATGGTGTTGTAATGGTTGAAATCATACAAAGTGAAAGATGAACTGGTCCATTCCAGAGGTCAGTAAGCGAGTGGAATGGAATATTCTTTCCCGATGTGATATTTCTGTGTCCACCAAATTTCATTGTCACCACATGAGTTTTTTTCTGTTACAACAGGACAGTGGTTAGGTTCACTTTATCAACAAATCGGCGAGTATCTGAGGCAGTGCAGTGATGGCAAAAAGGGAGGGTGATGGTAAATCTATCAAATGGTAATGACCAATAAGAGCTGGCATTTTATTTTGGGGAAAAAGACTTGATGACCGCCGACTTCCAGTGGAGGGGCACATAATCGCATTTCCCCCGAATGACACCAAAAATTACACAATTGAACATGCGCGCAAAGTGCGTGACAATTTAACATTTTTAAACTAAGAACGTTTAAATCTTGTGTTAAATTAAACCAAATTAAACATTTCGCGACGAAAGCTCAAGAAAATTTCCTCTTAAGCAAAAATGTTTAATTATGGTGTAAATTTAAAACAAATTCGTGTTAAAGCGCATGAAAAGTGCCATTTTACGTTTAAAGTTAAGGATCAAATACGGTTAATGGTTGGCCAGTGCTGCCACTGCAGTTCCCCAAATGGAAGCCCTCCCCGACTGACAGACCCACCTGGGGGGGGGGGGGCAGTCCCCCTATGCGCACGCCCCTGCCAACTCAACTGTAGGTTGAATTCGTCTCACCTTTGGATAGTTAATTGAACACTCGTGTCTATTTAAGTGAGGACCCTTCCACCCTTTGCCACAGCCTTCCGCGCATTGAAATAGATAGGGAAGCGCAAAAACAAGGCCAAAGACAACCTCTGATCTGTGAATGAAGACAATGCTTAAAACCATAATTATAATAATACAATGAAATTAGTTTATCTTTCTCCAGGGCGATCAAACCGGCAGCTTTCTTTTTCATCACGTCCTAACATGCTGTAAGTGCCTGCTTGTGCTAGTCTTTCCTTTCAAGTAGGAGAAAAACATGATATATAACAGGCGGTTCTCGAAAACCAACTAGTCTCGCCTGCTTTCGCGTATAGCTGTTAAGACAGAGCAGCACCAAGATTACAACTGTACAAGTAGACTGTTCCCAAAAAAGTTGTGCAAGCAGATACGGTGGAGGATTGCAGAATCCCCTCCCCAATACCCTACAAACCCCACCCAGGAAACATTCCACCCACCCCATCCCACAACACCCAATACCCAACCCCACCTCTCCCAACACCCTGACACACCCACTGTCCCCTCTCCACCAACACCACACCCCTCCCCAACCACCCCAAAACAACACACCCCCTCCCCAACACCCCGCAACACCCACACCCTCACCCAAACCCCGAAACACCCCACCCCGCTCCCCACACCCTGCAACACCCCCCCTCCCCAAACACACCGCAACCACCCACTCCCCTCCCCAACCACCCCCAAAACCACCCCTCAATGCCTCGTAACACCCCACCCCTCCAAACACCCCGCAACACAAAAACCCCCCACCACCCTCCCCAACACCCCGCACACCCACCCTGCAACACCACCACACCCTCCCAAACCCCAACCTCCCCAACACCCCGCAACACCCCACCCCCTCCTCAACACCCACTCTCCTCCCAACACCCGCACAACACGCCCAACCCCCTCCCCCAACACACCCACAACACCCACCTCCCAACACCCGCAACACCCATCCCCACCAACCGCAAACACCCACCCCCTCGCTTCACCCTCGCAAAACCACCACCCCCTCCCCAACACCCCCGCGACACCCACCCCCTCCCCAACACCCGCAACACCCCACCCCCCCCAACAACGCAACACCCCACCCCCTCCCCAAACCACCACCCGCAACCCCCACCCCCTCCCCAACACCCCGCGGACACCCCACCCTTCCCCAACACCCGCAACACCCCACCCCCTCCCCACACGCAAACCCCTCCCTCCCCCAACACCCACAACACCACCCACCCCTGGAATATATAAAAAAATCGGAAAGGGCCGCCTTTAAATACTTAAGTACAAAAATTAAGAATGCTTCTGTTAAGTCATGACTTTGAAATAATTCATGCTTTTCTAGGCCAAATTGCATCTGAATTTATGTTAAAAAGCTAAGTGTGTGTGATTTTTTCTCAAATGTGAAAAATACAAATATTTTTAATTTTGTTATTTTCTTTATTTTTGTAATACATTTTTGCCCAATATTTGTTTTGACATCTAAAAAAGGCACCAAATAGGTCAATCGCAAAGAACCCATGCGGTAAATTGGATTGCACAACGCTTATGCCCCGCGGGTATTTGAGACAAACCAGATGGTTCACCAATAAATGAAACGCATATTTTTTTATGATTAAGTGTAAATAAAATAAATTTCACTATTTTTTTAACCGCGTTCAACAAGATCCCTCATGGCACGGTGGCGGGTGCCATCAAGGGGACATCAGAGGAACCAGTTACACCAGAGGAAACCGGAGTAACCCAGAGAACCTGTGGGAACGAGTATGGATCGAGAACCCATCACATTAAGCCACCGAGGACAAACCCCCTAATCAACTCAGGAACCAATCATTGGAGAAAGCAAATAGAATAGACGCTGCGCCCACCCCTTCTTAGGATATATTGAGTGGAAAAAATAGTAGTTTTCTTTAAAGATTAATATCATTATACAAATATACTTTTAATAGCAGAATTTAAGGTTTAAAAAATTTAAAAGGCTTTAAAAATACACAACCTTCACTGATTGTAGAAAGATCCTCTGCCACCCCTAAATCAGTTTGTCCAGCTTTGGTGGTAGTGGTGGGTGGTTTACTAACTTTTCGGCATATACTTTAAAACACATGCCGACATAGTGGTCCACTTTTTGTACATCGAGTTGGCTTTCTCAGGTTGAAGTACTTCGTAGTCCTGCCTGACCTGTGGAGAGAGAAAATGTTTCCTGATTTCATTAGCCCCTCCTGCTGCACATGACCTAGTAACCCCAGATTGTGCAGCCTTATAATTGCTTGACTGTACCTTTCCCCTGCCGTTCACTGACCATCACGTGTTGCTTTTCTTTCTCAAGGTGTGAGACCTGATTTTTACCACAAAAAATAGTGTAATCTATGATAAGAAAAATATGAGTACAACTTCTTACTTGAATTTTTGATTCAATCCTTCTGACTGGTTGGTCGTTAGAGGCAAAATGTGTATCAATATGGTTTTACATAGAAAATAACCTGATGATTTTTCAGGTGGTTTTTTCCACGATTTTTTTCAAAGAAATAGCCATAATTTTGTATCACCATTTTGATATTAATTAAAGCGCATATTTTTCCTTTCTCACAACTCCTGTGCAATTTTTACATTCAAAATGTATTTCCATTTTTTTAATGAACAAATGGTGAATACTGTCATTACTGGTATACCAATTTTTACAGTCATCACTACATTTCCTGTTCATAATCCTTTTAAACAAATACATTTCGCACATAAAAAATGACAAGTACTATTATGAGGAAATGTATTGATCTTTCTTGTGATTGCTAAATCTCATTTTTCATGAGGTAAGTATAGCTGAATCGGGCATAAGGTCAACAAAAACCATTAATGTATGACAATATTACACATTTTCTTCTCCTACCTTATCTTATCCCTAACAACAATCACAGCCACAATCTACACACAAATTGCGGGGTAAGTGGATGAAGCGCTCGTACCAAGTGTCTGAATTGGATGAAAAAAGCAGTTGGTCCGGTAGATATTCGCATTGCTGAGAGGCGGGGTGATTGGAATATACGAGAGTAGTGAAAATCAACACCAGGGGAGATGATCAGATCCAGCTTTAACTTACCATTCCAGGATCCAACATTTCTAGGGTACTTGAGGAGAATTTCTTTCACCTTGGCCCCTCTTCCTTGTTGTTTGCGTGGGTGAATGAACTTACGCGGTACCGGCTGTATTATGCATGTCCTTACTTGCGTTCAGGGTGAGTGTTGTTTTTTAGCCACTCTGTTTTGGTTTTTGGATCTTCTGCAAAATAATTTAAGTCATTTTTTAATAATTATTTTGAGCTTGAAAATGAAGTGGTTGCAGGTTAATGGACTACTAGTATCCCATGCCATTCCCATTACCTGATTCAAGCCTGTAAAAGTCTTGAGGGAAACTTAATGCAAAATAAATGTTACTTCTATGGACGACTTTTTAGACCAACATTTAGTGTCATTCTATGATTAAATATTCACAAAGTTTATAGAACTAGAAAATGTTCGCACCAATTTCTTTAGGAAATAGCAGAGGGTGTTTTGAACTGATCCCATAATGCATTGCAATGTTGCCTATACTGTACGCCTTACCTACAAAAAAGTCATATTAGGGATAAAAAGTGTTCAAGTAGTTTAAGAACCACAAAAACATGCATGATCATGAATAACATCCTTAAAAAGGGGCATTACAAATTCGTCAGCCTGTCTCCCCGATTTTACACCAAACAATTTGAGATTTTAATATCATCAGAAAGTTGGTGAATGCCTATATCACCTGCAGAATCGGTTATTCTCGAGATTTCTAGATTTTGTATTTTCTGTCATTAATGGACAGAATTGCAACAACAAGTGGTCTATGGAGGCCCGGTAATTTAAACTTTGCCTCAGTTACGTTGAAAACGAAAACCCAAATCAACGAGATTTTTGGAATAAGGTGTTTTCAATGGATCTACGTAAAATCATAGATAAAATAATGTGCTAATATTGAAGTGCACTTCAAGACTAAAATTTTCTAAGCCAAAATGGTTGTAAAATCATGGAATTTTATGTGTTTAAGAATATTGAGCTTGTGGTAACACAGTGACATGACCTCAATTAGGGGAAATTTCCTTAAACTGGTGCCAATGTGGGATTGCCTCAATACACCCTCTGGGAAAAATTGAAAGATCATATCTTTCACAACTCAGTTAGATGTTCAACTTTAATTTCCAAAATTAACAATTACATTCTGTGATAGAGTCGTCTATTTCTCCAGCATGGTCAATCCAGATCGTTTCTTAGAGTTGACTGTGGTGCAGAAGGAATCATGATCCGAATCGTGTTACAACCCCTTTCTATGATTTCCAAAGGTACTTCAATCTGAAATTGCAGTGATCCTTGGCGCTCTTCTATCCTTGCGGGGACACCCAGGTTCCTGTTATATAGAAAAGAAGGGTGAGGAAAGCAGTGCATACAGCCGCATGTGGGGGTGGGGGCAGGGGGGAAGACATAGCAGGAACAAGCAGGCCAGGAAAAGGGAAAACTGATGGAGGCGGAAAAGGGAATGGATGAAAGCAATGGAAAGTGGAGACGTGAGAGGAAGGGATTATGTAAGCAGGGAATCAAACGGAAATGGTTCCCAGCACCCCACCCCCGACAATATTGAAAATACAGCAATAGTAAATCAGACTTAGTTCCAGTTCCTCCTGGTGTTTTCAAACTCGGGAAAGCAGCTACTATACTTGTGCCATAAGCTTCTCTTTGTTCCAGGTGCCTGTATAGTTTACATAAATTTTAATATCTTGATGCATTGTTTGAAAAAAACATATAATACTTTTTAAAATGTTCTCAACTTTGTCTAAAAAAGTCTAAATGTCCAGTTTAAAGGGATAGTAGGTAATTTTATTGTGGCCCCCAGAATTTGAACAACATAATCAAATTTGAGAGAATTTATTCAATAAAGAAATGGAAGATCCCCACTTTCTACCCGGTCGAAAAATATTTTGGCATCGGTTTTCGAATAAATGGCCCCCCCCCACACTGCCGTTTATTCTAATGCACAGTCCGAATGAGACGTACGTGTACATGCCTGCATGCTTTCCTACGGTTTTACAGCAAGTTTGATGCCTGTTCAATTGTTACATTCATTTGTGACATGTTTGGAATTATTGAACTGTTATAAAACGGTGGAAAAATAAGTCATTTTTTTTTATAGAAAATGACTTACTATCCTCTACGATACTTACAGAAATGGCATATGAAGATAACGTGGTTTTCATCATCATTCAATATCACTGTAGCACACAAAACAAAACACAATCAGCTGTATTCAAGTTATTGTACACCTACCACTAGATTTGTGGGGGCAATTGCAAGGCCCTACACAAATTGATTGAGTTTTCTGATTTCCCACCGGCACACTTCCGGTCCATCCCGCACCAACCACATGCCCCAGCACTAATCTCAGACACTTCCGTTTACCCCCACACCACCCAAATGATCCCAGACTAATCTCAGACCACTTCATGTTACCCCACACACCACATGACCCCAGATTAATCCCAATCAAATTCCATTCTCAGTTTCCTCACCACCACCCATAGACCCCCCAGGATATTACCAGACCACTTCCGGTTACCGTCACACCACCCACTGGACCCCCCCCCCCCGGTACTAATCGTAGACCAATTCTGGTTACATGCTACACCACCCACAAGACCCTAGACAATCCCAGACCACTTCCAGTTACCTCTCACACACCCACATGACCTCAGACTAATCCCAGACCGGTTACCCCACACCATCCAGATGACCCCAGACTCATCCCAGATCACTTTCGATTACAATCCACACCACATCACCACGACCCCAGAATATCCTTACCGCTTCCGGTTAACTCCCACACCACCCATATGACCCATGCCCCGAGTAATCCCGACGACTCCGGTTACCTTCCACCACCCACATGACCCCAGACTATCCATAGACTAGACCACTTCCGGTTACCTCCTACACCACCACAGACCCCAGACTAATCCCAGACCCTTCCGGTATCTCCCACGCCACCCACATGATCCAGACTAATCCCAGACCACTTCCGGTTACTCCCACACCACAGAGTATCCAGGCCACTTCCAGTTACCTCCCACACCACTCACATGACCCCAGACTAATCCCAGAACCCCACCCCCAACTGAACCCCAACTTGAATCCCCAACTAATTATAAAACAGCATCTACCTACATGTACACTCTTAATACAGGACAAAATGGCACAGCATTCTGGACGGAATATAAGTTAATAGTGTGCAGCACTGAGAGATTAACACATTAGAAACTACAGGGCATTGGGGATTACAGTGCCACAGAGTACAGAACATCCCATATAAATAACCTTATTTTATAGGCAACTGCTTAAAGCGCAAGGCATTAACAAAAAGCATTCTGGGTAAGAAAGTTGGGAAAGTATTCAATTATCCATACGCCGTAGTATTAGACATAGCGTGCAGCAGTGGTAACCTATTAAAATATACTAACTGGTAGCACAGTCTCCGAATTAACGCCAAAAATATTGGGTCTCAAAACTATGTAATATGCGCAGCATAGTTTACGGTTAGAAGGATAACCGTGTGAAAACTGGGACGGCTCCTTAGACAATTTTGTACACCGATAGACTCGTGATGGAAAATGGTTTGCCGTAGTTGATGTACTGCAAAACACTTATATCTCCCTGGATCGGATCACTGCTATTCATGGAGAATGGTTATGCAGGATTTAACCGAGTCATGGTTTGGTTGGATCTTGCCGTCCAATTTTTAGGCAAGTTGAGACTTCTAGACGAAGCTGCAAGGGCTGAAGCGGGACCGGTGTCAGGACCACGTTCTCAAAAATCGCATCGGCACGGCATGCATAGAATTGGTAGACATTTCCACATACCACGACCCTCTTTCATCACAAAGCGAATTGTTTCGACAAATCCGCAAACTGAAGTTAAATAAAAATGATTTGAGTGCCTTTATCTACACTTGGAGGTTGACATTGCTTTAATTTCAAAACCATCTAGGATGGTCCCAGGTACTTCTTTCCATTCTTTCACGCAAATAATCCACCACATACATTGCAGCTGGTTTTCTGGTGTTTGCTACTAGCCGCAGGGTAGTTTTTTATATCTTTTATGGAAGACGGACCGGCTGCTCTCTGTAGTAACTCAGCACTCCTGTTAAGAGTTAAAATAATTCAAGTTGTTTAATTTAAATTACATCACATATAACTAGACCATAGAACCACCATATCTATATAATATATTGTATTTCTAAGAAAAAACACTGGACCATAACTAGGACATTAAGCAGTTTCGCATGGCTATTTGTGTTAGTTTTGGGGCTCTACCTTTGTAACAAAAATGCATGGATTTAGAAGGTGAAATTTCAGGACCAACATGAGAAAATACAGCTTTCATTTCATCTGTATTGAGAATCAAAATACTCGATTTCTTCGAAATGGTTCTTTTCATACATTCAACTTTTATTTGGAAGATATGGATCAAAAAAACTCAATGGGATTAGCTGTAGCTGATGGACATTAGCAAATATGCAAAAATTAACCTCGTCGCACAAAAATGGTGGTGTACGGTAACAGATTGAAATCAAGTTGGGATTTAAGTGAGTGGAATGGTCTCCAATGCAATAGAGACCAAAATAATATGCGGTAACAAATGTTATGCCAATACAAAGTTAACAAACCCACACACACAATTCTGAAAAACATTTAAAGAGCTTTTCAAACAATTGGACTTAAGTGGAATTTTTGAAACTATATGCACACCTTGAGTTGAGGACAAGCCTTTTTGTATGAACAAAATTGCTATGTATACTCACAAACTTTGAGATGTTTTGATCCGCCTTCAATGAAGGAGGGGAGTATCTTATCATCTTCTGGTGTGTTTGGTGTATTGTCCCAGGCCTCCTTGATGGAGGTGGAGTGTTTGGATCAGATATACTGGTGCCACAGGTGAAAGATGAAAGCACGGGTTGAGAGCGAAGCCACAATATCATCATCATCAACTTCTTCAACATTCATGATTTCGGATGTAGGACTTGAAAATCCCAGACTGCAGTTGATGCATACTACAGCTAGTTTCAAAGTGTCGTCTGGCCCAGACAAACAAAGTCAAATTTCTTGATATCTTGGTTTACTTTCAAAGACATGTCTTGTTTCTAATAAAAGCCAAAACAAAGTTTGGACGGTTGATGTTTTGAATGTGATTTACAAAGAGAAAACGTGTTTGCATATAAACAGGTGATATTATTACGTGCTATATTACTTTAACTGCATGAACTGGGCGATGATCTTCAAGGTTACAGGTTGTGTGAGCTAAAATGGCAGCCATTTTCCAAGTTTTCTCTTACTACAAATGCGTGATAATGGTCATCAAAGTTCAGAGTACTCCACATTGGCTTCACCAAATTTGCAGCTCTGAGTTGAAATGAAGATTAAAAATTTAAAAATATACAACCAAATCTAGGCAGATTCTCATCCCACTCAGCAACACCATCGTATTAGCCCTAAATTTGTAGCCATTATTAATGCCACACCGCAAAAGTATTTCGGTATCAGGTGCACACCCAAGCAGTTACAGAATAATCGTTCATTTTGCAACTCTGAAATTTTAACCAAATACTGACCTCTGAATTTCCATTGCATCGGACATGCAATATCCTGTTTGCGGAGCTGTTCACTTTTGATTATCTTGATGTTTGTTGGCCAGAAGTTTGAATTGAAATTTTTGAAAATGGTTACAGTTTATGGCCAAAAACCTTGCATGGCTTATGCTTTGCCTCATGTCGCATACAAGGAATAAGGCTCAGAGGGCCCAGTTTTGAATAGCTCTGTGGTAATGCAGTAAATGATGATGTTTAGTAGAGATGGTATTCAGGATTATAGTTCCAAGAACAATTGGTTGGTGATGTTGAACTCGGAGGCCTCAAGTAATATGTGCCATCAGGCGTCATGCTTGGTTGCTTGAAAACCATTTTGTATAGTCCAGTAATATATCTAAGCAAATAACTCCAAAAATTCAACACTCATGAGGGAACTTTGTCACCAATATGAGAGGCAGGTCGGTTTTAGCTAAACAGTGCATTTGGGATGAATTTGGCCATAGCCCCAATGGATGATTGAGTGATTTTTGTGCAATGGAGTCGGCTGTGTTAGATTGATTCAGCATATCCATAGCCTGATGAAATGAATTCGAATGTTCAGTCATCAAAATGAAAAAAATCTTGGCTAATCAATTAACCTATTACCAATTCATTCAATTGGGAGCAAGCCTTCAAGGAAATCAGCATTATGTCAAACACTTTATTATGACCACATGGTAATACTGTAGTTCGTTCATTGACAAGATCTAACAAGTCCAGTTGCGGCAATGTCTACCTCTGTGCAATGTCACTTTCATATTATTTTCTGTCCGTAGGGTGGTTTCATCTCTATAGTTTGTGATTGAGTATCTTGTTTGTGTGTTTTAAATGTGGACAAAGTGTCAGTAGTTGGCAGAAAAGCTGCTCCACTGCAAAACTAACAAAGTATGTAAAAGCTAATTGTCCCCAATGACTTGCAATAAACTTTGGTCGAAGAAAGCCCAACATAGTATGTTGCAATATTTCCAATCCATTTTGATATAGACAATCATGGAACTCACTGGAAATGGTGCTAATATTGCATTGAGGCCCAACTTCTTCGTAAGTTTTGATTCGACTAATGCTACCAACAGGATATTGCTGAGCCTGGGACTGGTATTTACTGGGTAAAGATATAGGAGTCATATAAAATTCCTTAGTAACTGTTGCCGAACATTTTTTTGAACCCAATGGGTTAGCATCTCAAATTCATCACTATTAGTAAAATGTCCAATGCTATATCTTGGGGCACCTTATCCCTTCTCAAAATAAGCTCCATCCCTGTCATGAATTCAACATGGGCCATGCCAACTTCTCTTTCTAGTAAATGCTTGACATGCAACCGTTGTTGAAAGAAAAATTTTGAGATTTTCCCCCATCGGAAAACATATTGAAAGGTTTCGGTTTACTTCCTTTTGTCTGTACGTCCAGTTGATGTCTTAAAGGTGTTCTCTATATATGTTGCCCAGGATATGTCATGTGGCTTCAACAGATAATCCGGTCTTGTCCACAAACTTTTGATTGTAAATAATTTGTATTAACTTTAAATGTTTAAATGGGTCCTTGAATGACTTTAAAATAGATGGAAAAGCTTTCAAACATTCTTCATCTGCAGGGAAAGGTGTGCTTGCACCTATCATTAAACATGGAGGCTGCTAACTCCTAAATTCCAGAGAAACTATAGTTGTCAATCAACACACTAGTTTTCATTTAAAAATCGTTGGGCTGTGACTGAGGGTTATCATGAGGCTTTCATCCGAGATACATACACACAGGTGGCGTCTTCAACATTTTCTGTCATTGTTCTTTCAAATCTGCAAAAGGGAACTCCTGCTGAATGCCATCATTGCAGGCATGAACTTTCTTCCTTTTCGTTACGCCTCTACCCTCGTGTTAAATCAGCATGAGATCAGGTTGATGGGCTGATTATCTTCATGAGTATCTTCATTTTCATTAGTTGGTTCCCTAGTTAAATGGCGCTTATAAGATATGCCATTGTAAGTAAAACGTCTGTGCAACCAAGATTGTCCCAAACGATTCTGGTGTTACTTTTGTGGGTGGATATGTGGTGGTACCTTAAATGATTTAGTAATTCCTTCAAAGGACGAGAAAATTTTCAGGCATTTGTTAAAGCAGCTGAAGGCCATAATGAAATATTGAATTTAAAAATGTTTTTTCTTTTTTGTAACTTTTACAAAATTGATTATTTTAGTTGCAATACTTGTGCTGTGAAGCGTCCAAAATTAAGCCGTTTTCGCTGTCTGCTGCTTCTCTGGCAAGATTCCTTCACTGTCTGCTCATGCAAGGACAGTCAAAACGAGGTCAGAGTCAATCCCTATTCTGTGGGCAAAAGGGAATAACAAAAAGATAAGGTGGAAATGAAGAGATTTGTTTTTAGAAAAATATTTTTATTTTTTTGTTTAAAGGGATAGTAAGTCAAACCCCCATAGGGACTTACACATATTTATGTTATGCATGTATGCAAGTTGCATCCATATGCAACCTTGCATATGGAAGATATAATTTGAGTTATTTTATTTTTTTTAATTTCAAGATTTGATCCCAATACCCCTTCCTGACCCCATGATCAAAAATCTGTGAACACCCCATACACACTGGCAGCCTAGATGATCAATGTTTGAGTATCGGGTCATAACCCTTGAATAAGGATTTTATAGATTTTCACCAAATGACCTCAAATGACCCACACAACCTTTTTCGGCCTCAATTTTTAGTAAAAACGCGGGCGCCGCACAGAGTTTACTAGATACGGTGGGTGTGTGTGTTAACGTTGCATATGCTGTTGCGTCCATGGTTTGTTTGATTTTTAGCTGGGTGATGGGCTAGGCCTATCCTACTATTTTAGGCCAAATGAAATGATCGGGAAATAGGTGGAGATTACAGGCAATTATAAATCTGTTTTTTAAGAATGAGAAGTTTTAAAGAAATGGTTTCACGGTCTGAAAACTGAAAAAATGGTTTGTTTCAGTCCAAAATGGAACAAATTGCTGATTACTGTTTATGTTTGTGATTATGTGATTAATTATTTTGTTCAAAGGTTCAAAGTTGACTTCTGAAACTAACATATTATATCCCCTTCAAATTGTTTAAAATAACATTTTTTGGGAAATTTACAAACTGGTTAAAATTATTGAAATAATGAGGTAAGGTACCTTGTAATTAAAATATTGCTATCTATACTGAA
>JAMKCH010076465.1:0-48410 GCA_023653785.1 Ophioderma brevispina | reverse complement strand
TACTGTTCACATAATGCATGATTATTATAGCTAACAACGTCCCGTCTTGCCAGAAATGGGCAGAGAAACAATAGGCCATATATTTCTATTTTATAACCAAGTAACCAGAAATGGGAAACTGGATTGTGAAAATAAATATATAAAAGATGAATCCCAAAATTGGGAGAATAAATTTTTGGTGGAAAACACCTCAAGTGGACTTCCTATTACTAATTTCAGGTTCCGTCGTTTGTACCCGTCCCTTTTGCAAAATTTTCTCTATATTTATTTATTCGTTCTTTTTATTTCTTCACTTAGTGTATATTTATTCATTTAATAATTATAATATTAATTATTCGCTTATATATATTTATTTAGATATAATTTATTTGTTTCTTTATCCCCCCTCCTTTTCCGTGTTCTGAATTAAATTAAGCAAATTATATGTAATGGGCGCCATTTTGATTTCATCATAAATAAAACATGGTCTAATTTCATATTAGACTAAAATCATCAACACATCTACTTGAGCAGCCCATGATATAGCAATTATATTCATGTAAGCTTTTTGGCGCCATCTTGATAAAATTTTTCCCAAGGGATTCATGGGATTTTGGATATTTTGTTTGTATGATTTATTCTGCATGTCTGTTGAAAAAAATCAGCAATAACATTGTTTCCACGTAGTTATGTGTATTTCTCTTCAGGGACTATCAATAGGGTAATCACTAAATGAAATAAATCATTAACCTAACAGATAGCCACTGCCCACGTGTATTAATACATGCATGCTAACGTATTGGCGGGTATTTATGTGTTAATAGTCAGATTGGTTATCAATATTTTAGTTTAGCAATATATTATCATTAAATGTAACCATAGCCACCTCGCACGTGTATTAATACATCCATCCTAAAACGTAGTAGCGTGGGATGTTATGTTTTAATAGTCAATTGGTTATGAAATATTCGATAGCAATATACTAAATTACAAAACCAACAGATAACCACCGCGCTCGTGTATTAATACATCCAAACTAACGTATTATAGTCCATATGGTTATCAATACTTTAGATAGCAATATAATTCAATCTTAATGAATACAGTATGCCACCCGCGCACGTTTGTTTATCGTGATTCAACCCATCGTGTCACCAGAGGAAAAGTTTTGGACAACGTCTAATTAGTTGGGAGAGGAGGCAGCACATAGTGGCCGCTTCACCGGTTCATGAATGAACTAGATCATCCGCCTATACGTAACATCACCTGTCAATAGAGAGTGCAAAGACTTTTGTTCCTTCGGAACCAAACTACATATGCTCAAATTCATAACATTCAACTCACCTGTTACATTGAATACTTTGAAGCAAATGGATTAGTCCGACGAATGTTTTTGGAGAAGTTAATGTCCTATAATGCGTTTACGTTAGGCTGAATCTGGCATTGAGCATAGATTGATTTTTCTCATGCTATCAGACTGCATTATCAGATGTTTCATAGCGTGGAATTTTTAGTTTCCACACACTGCACATCCCCTCATTCAATGTTCATAACCTTCGGAAAAGTACTAGATGTGACACGAAATGGTTTGAATCTACCTATATCATGCATGCTAACAGTAGTATGGTTGTTATGTTTTTGTTAATAGTCACTTTGGGTTATCAATATTTTAGATATCAATATAATGAAATCACTTAAATGTAACAGATAAACACCGCGCACGTGTATTAATACATCCATACTAACGTATTAGGTTGTATGTTAATGTTTTATAGTCATCATTGGTTATCAGTACTTTAGATAGCAATATAATTAAATCATTAAATGTAACCGATAGCCACTGCGCACGTGGTATTAATACTGCATACTAACGTAGTAGCGTGGTATGTTATGTGTTAATAGTCATGTTTGTTCAATACGAAGATAACTACAGGTATTATTCCGATGTCGTCGGATTCATGGAATGCTTGACTGCATTATCATGGTATTTGCCAAAGCTCCCCAGCGGGTCGCCCCAGGTGCCCATACCCTGCGCAATTTTTTTTTTAAGATAGTTTAAATACTTTAGACATGGTCAGGGTTTTACTAGGGCCAAATGTTAAAGTAAGATATGACTGGCTAGGGATTCCTGTATTTGATATGATTGTGTTGTAACACCTGGGTCCACACTAGTAAACTGTGAGTTTTCTTCGATTCATTGCCAGGTACGAATGCTGTTTATCAACGTGGATGTGGAGTTAATAAATTGAGTTTGATAACCAATCACATGCAAGCTGTAGCTTTCTTTCTGGCCAGGCTAATGTTCTGTCCCGATTTTTGATAACAATCACATGCAAGCTGTAGCTTTCTTTCCTAGGCCAAGGCGTACGGTTCTGCCCCGTGCAAACTTACCTGCGCTATACGACCCATAAAGCTTGGGGTGCGCACCGTACGAGCTCGCGCAAAAGCACAAAAACAAACCCCTCGCTGCCTAGTAAAGGCACAAATAGCCATACCGCCCGCTACAATCCACTGAGAAATGAACTTATGCTGTCCACGGTCACGGAATTGCTCCAGATGACCCACAAATATCCCTCAGGACCTAAATCTCAAAAGGTCCTTACTCGACTAGCATTTATGAAGCTCACTTACCTGATAGGAAGCATTTTTCTTGAATGAACACCGAATTTCTATCGCCGTCTATCGCTCGTTGTGGTACTCCTCCACCATCAGAACCAGTTGATGACGCGTCGACTGCATCGATCTTCCTCGGACCTGTAAGAAATAAGTCATAACATCTTATTTTGTTATATAAAGACGGGAAAACATATGTGACGAAATAATTCAAACACTAACACAATAAGAGTAACTTCAAAGCAAAGCTAATAGCAAGTTGATGCAAGTTAGGAAATAATTTTAACTACTGGATTTGGCCCCATACTATTCCAGAGGAGAAAGGAAAAGCGCGTTGCATGTTGTTTGTTTGTTGCAACACCTGTATTGTCCTGTCTTGCACGGTTGCACCTGTTCGTACATGTATATGAGTGTCTAAGTCTTTGCACGTAGTTTAAGACTTAATTTAATTACACATAATTTAAGGGTGCCATTATTTCGAGTTTGACTCTGTATAGTTTTCCCACCATTATATATCTCCATTGCATTGTTTGTATTATGTCCAATGGTAAAAATAAACTGAACTGCAGAACAAATAAACAGTAATATACCAACACAGAATCCGAACGCAAGCTGAAGAAAAATTCGAGGGCAAACGTGCCTGGTCCAGGATTCGAACCGCGGACATCTGCAGGTCTGGTATACAAGACCAGGGCCCAAATTCATAAAACCTTGCTAGTTTAGCTGACAACTAAGGCCTGGTAAGATTCTAAAATCCCTAGTATGCAACTACGGAGTTGACAACTAAATTGAAATTCATAAACCTTACGTTACATACTAGGAAAATCTAGTTGCCAACTAGCTCTATCTTTTGTCTACAGAGTTGGGTGCTTTCGGGCGGAATGGCCTTGGTTGCAGTGTGGGGAATGTAAATTCAATACATTAAATGACTACCCTTTTGTGTTTGAGTCTGTTCATCTCAGAGCATTAACATGCTTTGATGACCTGTGAACCATGATCAAAATGATGCTAATATATTTGTAGTAGCTTCCGTATATAGGCCTATAGGCCTGCACTGTTAGAAATTTCCGTAAATTAAGAAAACAGAAAATCTAGTTTAGAAAACAATAAAAATAAAAAACAAAAAATTTTAATTTACGGGAATATTTCAAAAATTTCCGGCAGCAAAATTTCCGGATTTTTTTTGTTCCGTAATTTTACGGAAAATTCTGTTAAAACACACATTTTTTCCATAATATGAGACAAATTTCTGTAAAATTATTGTCAAAGTTCCGTTAATTGACAGAAATTCTGTAAATTTACCCTAAAAAGTCTGGAAATTCTGCTGCCAGAAATTTCCGTAAATTTACGGAAAATTTTCTAACAGTGTGTACACATGAGCAGACCTATGAGGTTATACATATCTTCATTTTAATGTTAAATCAGTATATCATCGTAAACAACATGATTTAGTTGCCAACTAGTGAGTTAGAGTTGCTCTGGATCAACTCTAAATTTGGCAAGATTCTTAAAATGCCACTAGCACTAGTAAGGTTTTATGAATTTCAACTAGTAATCAACTAGGCTTAGTTGGCAACTAAGTCCCGTTTTAGTTGCCAACTAGGCTTAGTTAGGTTTTATGAATTTGGGCCCTGGTTCTACCAACTGAGCTATCCCAGGATGCCCGATAAACAGGCCTGCGACTGAGTACTTAATTGGTGAGCGGTCCCGGTGTAAAGAAACTGAGTGTCCCCCAGGTCATGAGTGTCCTAGCTACCATAGCAACATGTACGGAATAAACCGTGACCTTGTAGACGAGACCATTTGGGTACAGTGCTGAAACAAATGATCCATACAACACTCAATCAATGGAGAAGACAATAGACAGATGGGTGGTAGGACACTCAGTCACACGGACACTGTATTATATGACACCGGTGTGAAAGTAATAATATAGTCCGCCGGGAGCCACAGTCCGGGCTCCATAGACGATGACGGAATAAAGCGTGAAGAGTCAACTGAATCGAGTGTGCTATTATTCTTTTCCGTTGTAGCCGGACTATGAGTACGGCGGACTATAATTTTACACCGGTATACAATACACACAAACACACCAGTGTACAAGATACTTACTAGCAAGCTACGACAGCGCTCGCTGCGCGCTCGGTGGCTAGGTCAGGGGGGATGAAGGGTCCTTCTATATGGACTACGGCGGCCCGGAAAGTATTTTCCCACGGTGTAGTCTGTGTCCCTGTCAGACAGCCTGACAGGGAGCCCTGAAACGTGATTCTTAAGTGCCGCAAATGGCGCCTTAAGGAGGAGGGTCTAGACAAAGATACAGAGGGGTCATTTTAAAATTTATTTTTAATCAGATGAAAAGTATACCATGTTATTGTCTAACCATAAGGATTCAAAAAGCTATAGTTTGTACTATCTACGACTTAAAGTCTGGGAGAGTTACAGGTTAAAAAACAGCAAAAAATCAATAAAAGGGTCCAATTTCAGTTGTACAGGGGTCAAATTTGAAGTTGCTCTGATTTGGATAAAAAATGGTGCAAATGTTTTTGGGACTCATAGGATTAAAATAAGGAATAGTTTTGAGTGTGTCTAAATGCCTTATTTTTTTAAGCCCCATTGAATGCAATTTGAACTTTGTTAGGCAAGGATTTAAGACACTCAAAACTTTTCCTTATTTTAATCCTATGAGCTTCATTAATAATTTACACCGTTTTTTAAAATCCAATGGACGTACTTTAAAATTGACCCCTGTACAAATGAAAATGAGGCTTTTTTTGAATCCTTATGGTTAGACAAATAACCTGATATATAATTTTAAACATGACTGGCTTCAGTTAAAAAATTTGACCCGTATATCTTTGTCTCTAGATCCCCTGTCCTTAATGGCACCCATTTGCGCACTTAAGAATCACGTTACAGGGGGTTCCTATCAGGCTGTCTATATATTTAATCACTCAAATTTTTTTCTACTCGAGATGTGTTACAATTTCTGCTAGCTCCCACGCTAATTCTAACACACGAGATCACAATTGATACTAATCGCTACATTAGCACATACGTAATAGGAGGAGAAAGGAAAAGCGCATCGTTATGTTAGATGCAAAAAATAAACAATAATATACCAACACATAATCCGAACGCAAGCAGATACACCGCTGAAGAAAAATTCGAGAACACACCTGCCTGGGCCAGGGGATTCGAACAGGGAACCTATTGATAGGGAAGAACAACACACAACCTATTTTTATCAGACGTTAGAAGCATGCACAAACATTTATGTGTACCACTGCACACAATGGGGAGTCCAAACCAAATACACGACCAATTCTCCTTTTAGCACAAACACACACACCACTTTTTCCTTATTAAAACGTACCTATGTTTCAATACACCATATCGACACTGTTGGGTAGCTATAGAGCCACAACTGCACGGAACGAAAGTAACCACAAATCGTCCCGTAGCCTATTTATCCACCATAATATATGGCTCACTACAAATGTATAAACATTAGAATTTACAAATAACCAAACGGCAGGGCCCTAAATGGAACATAGCTGCTGATCAGTGCCCAAATTCATAAAATCTTACTAAGTCCTAGTTGGCAACTAAATGGGACTTAGTTGCCAGCTAAGCCTAGTTGTATTACTAGTTTGAAATCATAAAAACATTACTAGTTGCTAGTTCATTCTAATAAGTGTTGCTAATTTAGTGTTGATCCAGAGCAACTCTAACTCACTAGTTGGCAACTAAATCAGTGAAGAAACATATTATTATTATTATTTCTGTAAATATTTTTTACAAGACATTAACACTGGAGTTTATTGCTACAAATTATTGATTTATAGTTATGTGAAATTTAAATTAAACAATAAATCTTTGAGTAAAAAATGGTGAGTAAGTTTTGTCTCAAATTTTCAATTTGCATTAAATAATGCCGTAATGCCTTAGTGAAAAGTTAAAGGAGTAACTTGTGTACATACAGTCCCTAAAATAATGCTTTATATTTGAAATTAAAATAAATTATCAAACCTACTGAAAGAAATATTAAAGATTTCTTTATTTTGTAACTGTTTTTTTGTTTTTAAAAATTGTTCTTTGTTTACTAAGTTTATATAATGTTGCTTACAGTACCAAGTTATTGAGCTTTATTAGATTTTAACATTTGATATGATAGATTTTGCTTAGTAGAAAAATATAAAACATCACATTTCTCCTCAAGCAGTAGTACAGCAGAATTAAAGAATTCTTTAATATTTTTTTCAGTGCTGAGTTTTACGACGTCCACGATCCTTCTGTTTCAACATCCTCCTCAATATATAGGTTTGGTCATGTGTACAGGCCTATATATACGGAAGCTTACTACAATTATATTGGCAACATCCTTTTTGATCATGGTTCACAGGGGATCAAAGCATGTTAATGCTCCGAAGATGAAAAGACTCAAACACAAAAGGGTAGTCATTTAATGTATTGATTTTACATTCCCCACACGCACCCAGTCTTCCGCCGAAAGCACCCAATTCTGTAGGCAAAAGATTGAGCTAGTTTGCAACTAGATTTTCCATACGTAACTATTGTAGCAAGGTTGTCTTAGTAAGGTTTTATGATTTCAATTTGTCAACTCCGTAGTTTCATACTAGGGATTTTTAGAATCTACCAGGCCTTAGTTGCCAGCTAAACTAGCAAGGTTTTATGAATTTGGGTCCAGAACAATAAAACTATACAGAAGCCCAAACCCAAAACAAATATGCCTGAGGCAGAAAAAACCCAACCTGGGTAACCAAAGGCCTAGTGGGAGCGGAAGGTGGGTTTTCTAAAAAAAGGAAGATGACCAAACTTACGTCCTGCTCGGACAGCGACTTGCAACGTAATGTGGAAACATAGAAAGAGGGCGACGTAACAAAAACAAAGCCCATCATCCATAGCGACAATAGCACTAGACTTCGCTTGAGATAAATTCACTTATGGTTTTATCCCTTCGCTGCCCATAATTGTTCACATATTTATTGATTTTTTCCATTGACTAAAATTACTTGACCAAAATGGATAAAAGAATAATTTTGCCACAAAAACTGGTTTATTTTTAAATACATGTTAAAATAACAGTGCATAATAACATAAATATAAATCGTAAGCAATATATAAATAAAGAAATAACAGATACTAAAATAAATAAAAATAAAAAGGAATAATAAATAAAATAATAGAAAATTAAAAATAAAAAAACAAACATAAAATCAAATAAAATAAATAAAAGTCAAAATAAAACTCGGCTTGTGTTCGTGGTGCAAACTTGCAAACTCGCCTCGTGTTCGTGTTGCAAACTTGCAAACTCGCCTCGTGCTGCAAACTCGCCCCGGTTGCGTCAAACTCGCCGGGGTCGTGTTGCTGATGACATGCGAACTTTATGACGTCATTCTGACCTAATTCTAGGCATGTTGGTACCCATTTTGGTATCAATGGAAAGAGGAGGACCATAGCTATCCGGTACCAAAATTAGGTGTCTGTGATATTCCTGTGTCGTACTAGGCATGTTGGTACTCCTCTCCCGAAAAAAGGGGGGGGGGTGTTGTCATCCCTACCCCATCCATCACTTTGGGATCACCTGTATCTTATCTATACTCCGGTTTTTGCACGAAAAGGAGTGTAAAATGTCAATTGACAATTACATTAAATAATTTGGCACCAAAACGGGGGTTTTAGCAGGGCGAAAAAAACCTTAATTCCCCTTCCTTAGGTAGACGAGGGTTAAAGGCTGACTCAGAGATTTTGAAATATATTTTTGTGTAGTAATTAAACCGAGTGTATACTAGAACCAAAAATAGATACCTAAAATTCCAAAGATAGCGATGAATCTGAATTTTCATTTTCACGCAGTAAACATTCCGGATCCGGAATTTTATAACCAAGTTGTGATTTTCTATATGAAGGACTTCGATTTTAGCTTAGTTATTTCACACAGTGATTGGTATATGGACAGGCATTATGTATATGAAAAAAATACGATTTGATTGAAAACTGAGGGCGCCCTCCTTGGGAAATCTCATGGATTGCTCGATTGCTCTGCCAGCATTTGCACCAAAACACAATTGTTGTGTGTTTCAGTTATATTTGTGATTTCTTAGCTAACGATATATAAACATGTTCTCAACAATATTCTAGACTAGTATCCTTCGAAGGACTTCGATCATCCACTCTGTGGGGAAATGACAAAACATTTAAGCAAGTAGTTTTGCATATAGCTGGGGAGTTTCCGTAACCTGATCCATCTGACACTTTTTTCTGACACACTTATGAATTCGGAAACCCTTAACGGAATAAAGCACATGTTTATTCCGTTAAGGTTTCCGAATTCATAAGTGTGTCAGAAAAAAGTGTGTCAGATGGGTCAGGTTACGAAAACTCCCATATAGCTGTGTGCAACCGAATAAGTAAGCCTACGAAAGTACGAAAGAGATCGCCCGTAGCACTGTTTAAATGCAAGTTATTGTCAATAACCTGACGTGACACCGGCATATTATTAATGCTGACATAATATGATTAATTTCTTTCCAAACGCTCATTCACAAAATAATACTTCTTGCATTTCATGCAAACTTGCAAACGCTTCAGCCGATTTCAACCAAAGTTATTCAAAGGAACCATTGAGTTTTGGGTCAAAAGTAATGTGAGCCGATTATAAATGACAAAAATTACTATATATTTGCATATAGGTCATACAAAGAGGTCACAAGCGACTCACAATTTAGAGCAACAACCAAGTGCTTTACTAAATCTGACTGGCTAAGATCATAAAATTCCCTCCTTCTTCTTAGCGTATCCACAAGTCATTGTCAATGGCTTGTGGTGGTGTGAGGATTTATTCAACTGAGTAAGCTGATCCGGGGCCGCGTGTATTCATGATACCGGCGCTCCTAACATGGCCCGCTTTTGGGGCTGGAAGCGGATTGGGAAACAGTCAGGGGTTTACACCCTACTCTTATTCGACACTGACTGCGATGTACATGTACAGTTGTGACTCTCTGTACACGGGACCGACGGCTTAACGTCCCCTCCGAAGGACGGGATGCTTTCATGATTCATTTACCCAATTCCAAGTGAACCATGGAGGAGAGCGGTATTCTGTAGTTAATCAATAGCTCCTGTACAGATTAAATCCAGAATTGAGAACCCGAATGAATCCTAGCAAGTGACCCCGCCTGGATTCGAACCCGGGATTTTTTGGTAAATTTGCGCCACAGGCAAGCACCACTAGGCCACGCTCTCCCACATAAAATTCGATGAATGTAACAATTATATCGCCCAGTTACACACATGTGGTCAATGGTCAGCAGCAATTTTGCACGTTGATATCCGCGCTTCTTCATAAGGCCAATTCAAGTTGAAACCGAATTTTGAACGAATGTCATTCTTCCAAACCACAGGTGGGAGATCACATCAACTTCAGGAGGAATGGGATTGAAGGACTCTTGCCACATACTCGTATGTTTAGATCTCTTACAACCTGCATATAGTTGCCTACACAACTACATAATTTAATAATGCAATTCATGTTTTCTTTTCAATTTCATTATTTGAAAGACTCTTGAGCCTTTTTAAGCCAATATAATATCAAGTCAGCAGAATAAATGGGTGTATGGGTTTCTAGATTCAAATGTTTACTTACTCTCTGAGTGACAGATTTTGAAGTTTGCAGGTGCTCCTGACGACACGAAAATATGCTTGATTGCCAAGGCATCTGCTGAACCGTGCTGCCACTGGTATGCGGCGTTGACGCGATCATCGTCGGTGCCGAGCTCGATAGTGCCTGACGTTTGTTCATACCGCAACCAGAATTTATTGGGTGCACTAGCTGTATCAATAAGATCAGTTGCTGTCGTCAGGGTTGCTTGAAAATCACCAGCGGTAAAACCATCTAACATTACAACGGAATCACCATTGGTTGTGCCTTTTTTTTTTTTTTTTTTTTCTATCCGGTACCAAAATTAAGTGTCTGTGATATTCCTGTGTCGTACTAGGCATGTTGGTACTCCTCTCCCGAAAAAAAAGGGGGGGGGGGTGTTGTCATCCCTACCCCATCCATCACTTTGGGATCACCCTGTATCTTATCTATACTCCGGTTTTTGCACGAAAAGGAGTGTAAAATGTCAACTGACAATTACATTAAATAATTTGGCACCAAAACGGGGGTTTTAGCAGGGCGAAAAAAAACCTTAATTCCCCTTCCTTAGGTAGACGAGGGTTAAAGGCTGACTCAGAGATTTTGAAATATATTTTTGTGTAGTAATTAAACCGAGTGTATACTGGAACCAAAAATAGATACCTAAAATGCCTAATTCCAAAGTTAGCGATGAATCTGAATTTTCATTTTCACGCAGTAAACATTCCGGATCCGGAATTTTATACCCAAGTTGTGATTTTCTATATGAAGGACTTCGATTTGAGCTTAGTTATTTCACACAGTGATTGGTATATGGACAAGCATTATGTATATGAAAAAAATACGATTTGATTGAAAACTGAGGGCGCCCTCCTCGGGAAATCTCATGGATTGCTCGATTGCTCTGCCAGCATTTGCAGCAAAACACAATTTGTTGTGTGTTTCACTTATATTTGTGATTTTTTAGCATATTATAAAACATGTTCTCGATAATATGAGGATTCTAGACTATACTCGATTCATCTGATATGTGACCCCGTACCATTCTTGCGGAGGCGCAGGGACTTCTGTTAATCATGTTATTGTGAGCAATGTTAAGACCTGAAATACACTATAGTGCGTTTCCATACATGAATGAAATTGTATTCAGTGGCAGGTGAGTGAGTTATATGACTGTAGTGCCCTCTAAGATAATCCGGTGTGGCACGTGCATTTGAATTCTTTCATTTTCCCGGTAGAGCTAGGTTGATCCCTCTCCGACTTAATTGAATAGGTCCAAAACTCTAGGGGGACGAACGTATCAATGCGAATCGACTATAGTATCCTTCGAAGGACTTCGATCATCCACTCTGTGGGCATGACAAAACATTTAAGCAAGTAGTGTATAGCTGGGGAGTTTCCGTAACCTGATCCATCTGACACACTTTTTTCAGACACACTTTAATAAAGCACAGGTTTATTCCGTTAAGGTTTCCGAATTCACAAGTGTGCCAGAAAAAAGTGTGTCAGATGGGTCAGGTTACGAAAACTCCCATATAGCTGTTTGCAACCGAATACGTAAGCCTACGAAGGTACGAAAGAGATCGCCCGTAGCACTGTTTAAATGCAAGTTATTGTCAATAACCTGACGTGACACCGGCATATTATTAACAGCGTGCGAAGCAATGCTGATATAATATGATTCATTGCTTTCCAAACGCTCATTCACAAAATAATACTTCTTGTAATTCATGCAAAGTTGCAAACGCTTCAGCCTATTTCAACCAAAGTTATTCAAAGGAACCATTGGGCCTAGCTTCTTATGGCGTATACACAGTTTTGGGTCAAATGTAATGTGAGCCGATTAAAAATGACAACAATTACTATTTGCGCCTTACAGCAGCACATGTAGAACTACATGTAGGTGATACAAAGAGGTCACAAGCGACTCACAATTTATAGCAACAACCAAGTGCCTTACTAGATCTGACTGGCTAAGATGATAAAATTCGCTGAATGTAACTATTATATCGCCCAGTTACACCCATGTGGTCAATGGTCAGCACGTTGATATCCGCGCTTCTTCAAAAGGTCAATTCAAGTTGAAACCGAATTTTGAACGAATGCCATTCTTCCAAACCACAGGTGGAAGATCACATCAACTTCAGGTGGAATGGGATTGAAGGACTCTTGCCACATACTCGTATGTTTAAATCTCTTACAACCTGCATATAGTTGCCTACACAACTACATAATTTAATAATGCAATTCATGTTTTCTTTTCAATTTCATTATTTGAAAGACTCTTGAGCTTTTTTAAGCCAACGTAATACGAAGTCAGCAGAATAAATGGGTGTATGGGTTTCTAGATTCAAATGTTTACTTACTCTCTGAGTGACAGATTTTGAAGTTTGCAGGTGCTCCTGACGACACGAAAATATGCTTGATTGCCAAGGCATCTGCTGAACCGTGCTGCCACTGGTATGCGGCGTTGACGCGATCATCGTCGGTGCCGAGCTCGATAGTGCCTGACGTTTGTTCATACCGCAACCAGAATTTATTGGGTGCACTAGCTGTATCAATAAGATCAGTTGCTGTCGTCAGGGTTGCTTGAAAATCACCAGCGGTAAAACCATCTAACATTACAACGGAATCACCATTGGTTGTGCCCCCATGATTGTCTGCTGCCACACTATCCTCCAGAACTAAAAAAGAAAATTAAAAACAAACTACTTCAGTATGCACCGTCGTCTTCTGTGTTACAGTAGAAAGTAGTATTTTGTCAATGGTGTAAATACAATTTAAAAGATCTATCTAGGTACACCAGTATTCACATCTCTAAATATTTGTAGAATTTCCAAGATTATTTTGCGAAATACTTGTCATTCATTAACGGCAAAATTGAATTTTGAATGAAATATATTTGTTCAAAAAGGGTTTGTTTTATTTATTTACAAACATTTGGTGACATTGACCTCTTTTAAAATGTGATTTCAAAGAGAATATAAAAAAAATCCGTCCATCATGTTCAGACGATGACACCAATTATCAACCACCATGAATTAATGTGCATAAATTAAAAATTGCAATAACATTTGCCCAAAAAATGTTCTGATAGATTGTGCTGTATCCCGGGGAGGATGGGGGGATATATCCCCCCAATATTTTGATGAAGGGATGGTCAATACGATCATCCCCCAATGTTGATGCCCGTTCATGTGTTTTTGACCAAAAATAACCTCATATTTTACCATAATAGTTCAAAAATGGTAAATTTTTCAGCGCTACGCGCGCATTTTGTTCTAATTACAATTACATTTAACGAATTTAGCTTCTAAATGGCAAAAAATGTGCTAATAATAGATCTTTTCAGCACAACAAGTTTCATTCATAAATTTTCATCAACCCCACCCCCCCAATGTCAAAAAGAAATTTACGCCACTGGCTGTATAACAATAAGTAACTTTCATGCAAGTCAGATGATCATATCAAGAACAATTCTTGAGATAAAAAGTACGACCCCTTTTTATGTATTTCTTGAAATGCTTGTAATTAAACACTAAAGGGCTTCAAAACTCAACCCCGGTTACTCACCAGATCCAACTGGTTCTTTCCGGTTGGAACAGGTTTCTATTATTCTATTACCAAGACACACGGTTCATCCACTATGGACACTCTAAATTTCTGGGATTTAAAAGTCAATCCTTAGGATTGTAGTTAGAAACCAACCAATAAAAGATTTAAAATTAATCTGTATTGCATGAACATTAAATCGTATTTGATTTGAATCCCATCCATTATGATTGAATTTAAGGCAAACAGGATTTAATTTGAAATCTATTTTTGATTGGCCCCTAACTACAATCCTAAAGGATTTAATTTTGAATCCCCGAAATTTAGAGTGAACCGACGGCCAACAGGCAGTTGAGTTTTGAAGCCACGTCTACTCAGTTACACTCTTCAATCATGTAAAAATAGCTGGTACACTGAGATCGGAATTGGCAGTGATTGGGTAAGTCATTGTTCATTAGAAAGCATATATATATATGTTAATGCCCACCATATCTTTCCCCCATACCCATCAATCAATACTAGGGTACCTGGCAAGGCTGCTGACAACATGACCCGGATCAACATTGCCTGAGATGGGATCAATTGTTTCCCTAAATCGTACAAAAGCTGCGTCCACACATGTAGTTATTACCGGTATTATTTTGATTAGGCTTATGTCCGACGGAATTTTAAAAAATCCGCTAATCCCTCTCACGCCCGTTGTTATCGTCTCCACACGGTCGGACATAAAGTCACTTATTACCGGATCTAAATTGGTCGGTAGTATTGGATATAAAATGACAGTGAGAACGAGCAATCGGATTTAACTCTATCGGACCTAACGAGGCTTAAATTCGACGATTTAATGCCGAAGAAGAGCAGGCTTCTCATTTCTGAAGTAAAGCACGGAAAGCAGTGGCGTAACTCAGGGTGGGCAAAGTGGGCGACTCACCCACCCTTGGAAAAAAATTGGGGGGAAATTTTGAGGGAAGGGAGAAAAAAAGGCAAGGAAAAGGGAGGAAAGAGAAAAGAGAAGAGAGCTAGGGACCTACAGATGTCGGAACTAAGCGCTAATGCAGTTAATGCTCATTCACACTGCCACTTTAGGTCCGATACTAATACCGAACAAATTTAAATCCGATCAGTGCGCGTTCTCACTGGCACTTAATGTCCGATACTAATACCTACCAAAGTTAGATCCGGTGTTCAACTCAACTTTTTTCCATGATTGTTAGGACTTTCAATAGTCGTTTAAAATAAAAAACCTTTAAACACACACACCACACCGCGCGTCTCGTCTGCATGCCGCTCGCCTGGCCACTCACACTCGTGGGTGTGGGGGGGGGGGGGGGTTGTGGGTGGTTGTGTTGGGTGGTGGGGGGGGTGGTGTGGGGGGTGGGGGGGTTGGGTGGTGGGGGGGGGGGGGGGGGTGGGTGGGGGGGGGGGGTGTTGTTGGTTGTGGTTGGGTGGGGGGTGGGTGGTGGGGGGGGGGGGGGGGGGGGGGGGGGTCTGTATGCCACACACGTACACTCGGGGATAATACATATAGGAATTTTCACCAACTTTAATTTGTTTTCTGACCTCTGGGATCTGTGAATGCAATTTCATATATTCCGACTTACAGATTCCATCCATTCCAATCGGCCAGAATTGTATTTTGCGTGTGTGCAAGAAATATCCGGATGTCGTCATCTACTGCTGGCGTTATCCAATCTCAAATGTATCCGAGAGTTTCCGGGAACCATGGCCCAACATAAGTAGCGACGTTTAAAACCATAATAACCTGCTGCATCGCGATTTACGTCGTAAGCAACTGCAAAATGATACAGATAAAAAAAAAGCTAAAAAGACCATCGTTGTACAAAATGTGTTTTAAACAAAAAAAAAAAAACCGTTGATAATAATCTCCATCATCAATTATAGGAGAACTTTTACTTGTGTGAGAAAGATGAATATTCTCCAACAACAATTAAAAAATGATAATATTCTATAAAGCAACATTTCACAGCAAATACCAGCCACTGGTTTTGGTTTTATATAACTAACAAGAATAAGGTTCTGCAATTTTTCTTTTACAAGAATAATTAAGCAAGATAAGGGTTCATATAACTATCTTGCCTTGAGGTTTTTATTTTTTAAAACAAAATCCTAAAAGTAAAAAAAGCAAAAAACACCATTTCTAAAACATTTAAAAAAAAATCATATATCCCTAAAGTCCCTTAACTCAATTTAAATCACTTAACAAATATCACGGAGCGCACTCCTTGCCTTGTTTTGAGGGGGAATTGTCCCTAACACACACACACACACACACACACCACCCTTCACACACACACACACATACCACACATACACTCTCTCTCTCTCCTCTCTCTCTCCTCTATATATATATTCTATATACTCAACTGCAGACAGTACCGTGTCGAACTTTTGTGTTCTCATCAGTGCAGCACCGATCTAAATAAAATACAATCCACAATGAAGTGAATCAATGACCCGTTTTAAGCCACTGACCCATCCCATATATTTATTGTATTCTCCAGTTATTGCTGACGGCAATATTTTTTTCAGTACTTACCAAGGCCTCGTCTTTCAAGGCACGGTTTTATATAGTTTCCGTTCATGTCTACATGTCGGAGCGACCGGGCTTTGAAAAGTGCTCTAGTTTTCCGAGTTACCCCCTCCGCACAACAAACACAACCCCTTTATTTGAAGGATAAATTATGAGATTTAAGAAAATTATGTTGTGGTTGAAATATTTGTTGGCAGGGATGATTTGGCTGCAATTAAGCGAAATTATTATTTGGTTATTTTTTTTAAGAAAAATATTACATCTTATTTTATGGGATCCTTTTGTTATTGATATGAGTTTATACAATCGATAAAAGATCAGTGTATTAAGACTCGTTGGGTGACATGTGATAAAAAGGGTGTTTTTTTTTAAGAAAACAGTGATTTTGTGGCTAAATTCTAGACCCTTTATATATTGTATAAAAAGAAATCTATAATATAAAATGTCAGAGATTGATAGTATGCATCATGATTAAAATTTGTTTTGGCTGAGCAATTAATAAATCTTGATATTTTTAGTTTTTAGCTCAAAAACGTGATTTTTTTTACCCCAAAACACCCCTGCCACCAAAGTTTTTGACCACAATCATCATTTTTAAATTTTTATTACTATCTTCGAAGTAGAATTGGTTGCGTTGTTGTTGTAACAGAGGGAGGGTTGTCGAAAATTTTGCGTCCAAACCGCTCCACTAATGGGTAGCCTGGACCGCTATTGGACTATCCGTACCCTGACCCATCTAACACATCTTTTGTTCCTGACCACTATGATTCGGAAACTATACCGATAAACCTGTGCTTTATTCCCACAACTAGTTGGGTTCGCTTCTAACATTCCAAATAGTTGTGGTTCGCTTCTAACATTGCAAACTGTTGGAGCACCTTGAAACAAAACATAGAATTCGAAAAAATGGAGACGGGGCCACTTCATGGTAAGGTTTTGCTCATTAAAATGATTGGCAAGTGAGTGTTTATAGGGACATGGGCGTTTAATGGAATGAATATGATCTGTATTTTTCTTATTAAAATTATCAAAATGTATAATTAGAACGACGAATGTGCATTATTCGGAGAATATAGCCGACAAAGACAGGATAAACCAAGAAAAATCGCGAATTGAGAAAATTGCAATTGAAAATGTGATTTGTACACTGGGGTGGGGGGGGGGAAAGAAATATAACACTCTCTAATATAAAATTTGAATGCCGCGTTGCTTTAAATCGCGTTTACATTAAAGATCAGTTCGATATAATTTTGCAAAATTGATAGCGCCATTATATTTTGACGTCACAAAATAATTTTGAAATTAAATTTTTCAGAACGTGTCAATCCACACCACGTAGTTAAAATGATGGAAAATTTTGTTCAAATATATGTACCTCGGGGAAATAGTAATCATTGCAGTAACGAAATAACCAAAAATCACGAATTGAGAAAATCAAATTTGTACACAATGGGGTCACAATGTCAATGGGAAATATAATTTTTAAATTGTTTAACACCAAATCTAAATATCGTATCGATTTAAAATAAAGCGCAATTGAAAGAGCTCTTCAAACATGAACAAAAATTCAAATACAAATTTTACATATTTTGCACCAAAATTTGATGACGTCATCTTTATTGTGCAATATTTTTTTTTCAATCCCGGCGAATTTGCAGACCTCTCATTTTGTCTTCTACAGGGTTTAAAAATGTAATATAAATGTAGAAAAGTGAGGCACGCTCCTTGTCATTCCAGATAAGACTGATTGGGACTCAGACAATACTAAAGATTTCAAGTTGTGCCATAATAAATTCCAAGTTAGACTAGGTGAGCCATGGGGATGAGGATGACAATCCCACGGTACCCTTCTAATAGAGGAGGAGCACGGACCCAGGTCAAACATAATCGTTTACCCCTCACTACAGAAAAGGTTTGACACCTTTGGTAGTTAGTATGGACCCTCTATACCAACGCTAGGTAGTTAGTACTCTCAAATTGTGGTGTCACTTTTCCAATAGGGGCCATTTTATGGTTACACAGGGGTTACACTTTTAAAATGCTCCAATCGTGTTGAAATGCATCCCATACTGTCCGTCTAGTCATAAGAATTCCAAAAAATGTATAGTTTGTACCACCTTTGACCATTGGCTTGGGCGTTATAGGGTAGAATGGCTAAAATGGTAAAAAAGGTCAATTTCTATTTTTACAGGGGTCAAAAGTTGCTCCAATTTTGGTAAAAAAAATGAAAGAAGTTGTTGATCTAACTTAATGTGGCAAAAATGATGAATAGTTTGTACCATCCCGCAATGTATAGTATCCATGTTAGGCGACACCATTCATGGGCAACATAAAAAAAAAAAAAAAATTTGCAATTGGGCGTTGAATTCCTTTGACCCTTATCTCGGTAGTAAACATAACATAACAAACTATCCTTTTTTTTTGTGTAAAGTATTCTTACCCACATGCAAGAATTTTATTTAAATATAACCGATTAATTTTTTGTTAGACACCTGTAAACAAATTGATATAATTAAAAAAAAAATTTTAGTCATTTTTAACCCTTAACTCCAAAACACCTGTCGTAGGTGGTACAACCTATAACATTTTTATGGAATCCTTATGATTTATAGAGGAGAAGCAAACTATCAGAGGGGCTTATTTCAGGAGTTCGTTTTACCTCTCACAAAATACAGAAAGGTTGCCACATTTGGTAGTTAGTATGTACCCTCTACATCAATGATTGGTAGGTAGTACTCTCAATTGTGGTATCACCTTTTCCATAGGGTACCATTTAAGTTTACACAGGGGTCAATTTTAAAAATGCTTCAATCATGTTGAAATGTATGTCATATTGGTCCGTCTAGCCATAAGGATTCAACAATTTATAGTTTGTACCACCTACTACCATTGTTTTGGAGTTATAGGGGTAAAAATGACAAAAATGGTCAAAAGGTCAATTCTCAGTTTGTACAGGTCACATTTAAAAGTTTACTCTGATCATATTTTTCAATACGTGCAAATATATTGCTTGAGGAATGAGGACTCATAAAAAGTATAGTTTTGATTGAGGTTAAATTTTTACTTTAAGGGTCAAAGACGGTCAACACCAATTGATTATGGTCCCTATGACCTATATTTTGTCCCATAACATGATAACTATGCATTACAGATGTTACAAACTATTCCTTATTTTGACACATTAAGCTAGATGAACAACTTCTTTCATTTACCAAAATTGGGAGCCCTTCTTGTTTTGTGACCCTGTACAAAGAGAAATTGACCTTTTTACCATTTTAGCCATTTTTACCCTATAACTCCCAAACCAATGGTCAAATAGATGGTACAAACTATACATTTTTTTGGAATCCTTATGACTAGCGGACAATATGACATACATTTCAACATATTGGAGCATTTAAAAATTTGCCCCTGTGTACACTTAAAAACATTGCCCCCTATTGAAAAAGTGATACCACAATTTTGAGTACTACCTACCAAGCATTGATGTAGAGGGTCAATACTAACTACCAAAGTATCGAAACCTTTTCTGTAGTGAGAGGTACACGATGATGTTTGACCTGTGTCCCAGCTCCTCCTCAATTAGATAGACAATATGCATATAATTTTGAACATGAATGTGGAACAATTTGAAAAAGTTTGACCCTGTCACCATTGAGAGTCCTAACTACGCATTGATGTCAGAGGGTACATACTAACTCCCAATGGTATTACAAACTTTTCTGTAGTGGGGGGGGGGGGTTCCTTAATAAGGCCCCTATGATATTCTTCTCCGTTCATAACTTCCTACCAGCTGAGAGGGTTTTCGATATTCTCAGCTCTATCAATATTCTCCACTTAGTATTTCTATATGAATATTCCTCCGACTGTTTTCCTTGGATTTTTCGCGTACCTATTTTAGACATAAAGGATGGTAACTACACAGTACGTACAGTCTTTCCTGGTATCCTATGATAGTTTGTATATTTCACTCCCCTGATCTGTGCTCTATGGTCAACAGAAACACGCCCGCACTTCTCTGTCTTCATCAGTCTCAATGGTAACCGGCACAGCTTTATTCAATACATTTGCTTCAATGTATCGTTGAGGTACCGAGAAGTCGTGCCTTCTGTAGCTTTGGCTGTAAACTCCGGTGGACAGTCCAGTACTTAGAGCTACCGATTTAGCAAAATAAGAGAATAATAGTATAATAATTATTTATAATGACTTGACTCAAAATATATTGAAGAAAGCAATTTTTGGTGCCAATATGTTGAAACAATTGTTCAAAATTAAAAGGTTTTCAAAATCACCAGGGTTGGAACATGTGTGAAAAAAGGCAGTTTGTACAGGGTGACATTTGAAGTGCTCGAATTTGTTTTCACAAGATTAGTTTTATTCGGCTACTTTTTTAAAAGTATTTGCCCTCTCGTGACCTAGACAAAGAAGAGTATCGAGCTTCCCCACAATTCAATTGCTTCCCAATGGAGGTTTTTGTATCAGGTACTGATGTGAATCGTTTAGAGTCTATGAGATGCAACCATGCTAATTAACAGTACTGATCGCAAACTTAACTTCATTTTAAGATGTTTTTTTGTCTCTAACGATTCACAATTCTCCTGTAACCAATTTTCTCCATGGTAGCAATGAATTGTGGGAAGCTACGGATATCGTCACTTGACCTGAACCTTTTAGTACTATAAGCGCGAACCGTTTTCACGGGCATCTATAATGTGCGATTTTTTTCAATGGCTCTAAATTTTGCATTAGGTCATACCAATAAGATATTTTTCAGCCAATATTTAAAATAAAAAAAGTGGTACAATCAAAAAAGGGTTAGTATATGAAATTTCAAAAATAAGTCATTCTTACTTGGCATAATATTAAAAGAACACGGCCGCGGGCTTTCAATAGTTGTTTGTTGCGTCTTATTTGCTTTGTCAATTTCATAGATATAATTATTTAGTGCGATAACCACCAAATCGATTTTGTGCCACTTTTATGCATGGCGAGTCCGTTTCCGCAGTTATGCCACGCTGACTAAATTTCACAAAATTGCAACTTGACAAAGAAACAAAACATAGATCCAGACACAAAGGAAGTCTAGTTTTCTTGACACCAGCTTTTTAATATAGTCAACATATCAGTTCAATGATAATATTTTCTTTTTATATAATAAAAATACCAAAATCTTTATTGCACATCAAATGACATGGGCCTTTGAATTTATTACAAACATTGGTATCTGTTATAATCAGCCAGAATTGAATATACTTGCAACCAAATCAAACACTACCAAAATCCAAAAAAGTTTAAAAATAGTGCCCTATCTTTGTGCATACTAATCGTGTAAGTTAATAAAAATTGAATTAGAATCAAAGTATCAAGGCTGTCCGGTAGACGTTGTCATGACACTTTAATACCATAAAACTCACTCTCATCCAGGTTGCTGTACGTTCATGATTCTCTTCTAACAAACCACAGTATGGCGAATGTTATACAGTTATCTTAAGCAACTACTGAAGATGCATTTTTAAAGTGTCTTCATGAATTTGGTTAAAATTTATGTTAGGCAAAATCCAGTAAGTACTCACAATGTTCGCTTTCGTCATCGTGGATGATGAATTGATCACACTGATCGGGTTCACTGCTTTTCCCGCGGAGTTGACAGTCCTCTCATTCCTCGGGTGGCGATGGTCTAAAGCAGTGAATCAGATACATGATCTTAGGGTAATACTACTGTGCCAACGTCACGGTTCATAGTTTTGTTCCCCTTCTACGTATCCAGATTGCTTCACGGATCTTCCCTTGTGAATTATTTGAATCTATCTCTGTCAAGTAGCTTTTTGCCCCTTCCCCATAATGAACTGATTCTGCTGTCCCTTGCTGGCCAATTTGGTCTGTGATGGCTGATTTGTTTAACTCTTAGGACTCCTTTTTCTGGGTTCTGGTGTCTTTCTTGCTACATATCTTCTCTGCATCTTTATGGTGTATCGTTAATCTAGTGCCAAACGATATCTCCTGTCTCCCTCCCCCGAGTGTACGATTTTCGCATCTTTGGCACTGATGTCCATACACTACCATCGCACATCTTGTTGGCTTCCCTTTTTGTCCTTCCGGATGGACCAATAAGTTCTCGATTTTGTTGTATGGTCAGTACCGTTTAGTAATTTTATGTTTCCAGAAGATGCGTTAAAGCGTTTCTGACAACCCCTCTATATACGGGATTGAAACAACCATCCTTTCGTCTTTTCTACCTGTGTCTTCATCTTCTTGCTGTTGGTGTTTGTTTATTTGCCATTTGATGTTTCAACTTTATCCCATCGTCATCTGGGGGTATCAGCAGTTGTTGAGGCAGTTTCTAATCCTTTCCCCTCTTCTTTTCTATCCTCTTCTTCAGTGACGATGTATATTCATTCTAATCAACATGTACGGATGACGCCCGATTTTGTGATGGAGTGGGTGCTGAGAATCAAAGTTCAGATATTGATCCTGTGTGTGTTTTTCTTTCTGTATACCACAGTTTTTACCCGACCCATCTGGCTCTTCTCACTACAACGTGTCATAAGGGATTTTTTTTTCCTTCAGACTCTTCCTCGTGTGTAAATTTGAGCGCGCTGTGGGGTCCACTTTGTTGAAGATTATCTGTCCAGCTTCTGTTTCGTGCCTCCCATGATGTGATCCTCCAGTACGTCATCGACATACCGACGCATAAGTTTTGTTTACAATCCATAGGAGCACTCTGATTGCTTCTTTTTAAAGCCTCTCCCTGAACATATTGGCGATCATGGACACTACCGGCCCTCCCATCGCTGCCCCAAATTTCTGACGGTAGATGTTATTTCTGACGAAAATAGGGTAGTGGTCAAAATAAACTCCAGAGCTCTATTATGTCATCGACATTTAGTTTTGTTCGTGTCGGCCGTGTGTCGTTCTTCATTTGAGTGTCCGTTTCTCGATATCTCTAAGGTGTTGTTGATGGGTGTGTGTTCGTGAATACGGAACCACGTCATTCGAGTTGAAGATGTCTCTCCCCTCCTCAACAATAAATGCCGCTCATTTCTACAGCAATTGTTGGAATTGGTGACATGATGCTCTGACTTTCCTCACAATAGTGGACAGATGTCTGCGAGCGCCCTTGAATTTGGTATCCAATGCGCCAATATAGTCACAATAGTGACGATAGGGTTGGCCCTCGTTGTGATTTGTGTTGTGGCAATATAAGGCCGGCCGGGTGTTCTCGGCGGTTGGATATACAACTTTGTATTGACCATCATCTATTTTGTTCTCATTTTTCAACCTTTGTAGTGTACAACAGCCTTACGTTTGTAATACCTGCGTTTGGATCTTTTCTTAGTTGTCTATGAAAACTATGAACCGTGACGTTGGCAATACCTATAGATCATGTAATGATTCCCTGCTTAGAACATCGCACCCAGGAATGAGAGGCACTGTCAAACTCCGCGGAAAAGCAGTGAACCCGATCAGTTGTGATCAAGAGTCATCATCCCATATGACGAAAGCTAAACATTGTGAGTACTTGCTGGATTTGCCTAACAATCAATTTACCATAAGTATGGAAACAACTCGACCGATGAAGCTAATTCTTTATGAAGTTAATCCCTTTTTGAAGATTTCAAATCTTTTCAACTTGTGTTTAACTCATTCTTTTATTTCAAAGTTTTCACTCACCAGAAAGTGGCACAACTCGACTTTTGTGTTCTACAGTAAACGGCGTTATCCTTCTCGATTGAACCCCCACAAGCACAATGAATGAACATGGTCCTTTTATAAATTTAAGGTAATGTACAAACTACCTAAAAAACTTATATTGAGATATAATGTGAAAAAAAAAGCGGTTTTCGATTTTAGCATTTTTTGATACAGTGCTGTCTACTGTTTGACATTTCCGATATGAGAATTTCAACATTCTAATGACTTCCATAGATCCCGTTTCCCGCTGTCAACTGTAGTTGGCAAAGGGGGACTTATATAAGCCCTGGCGTCCGGGTGTGCTTGTTTGTTTTGGTTTATTTTGTTTCTTTTTTTTTAAGGTATAATGTGGTGTTGTGAGTCCCGCTCGATATCTTTGGATGTAAGCAGTGGGGTGTCCTATCCTTCGCAACATCAGATGTCAACTCAATTAGGCGGTGGGTGAGTTTGGAGATGGGTCATGTAAGCATGGGTCAAAGGGTAATATGGAATCAATGTTGTCAAATGACGGCTAAATTGATCATCACCTTGTCAACGCGATATCTTTTGATCTAAGCAAGTATGCATGTTCATCTTCGCACGCAAGATTTCACCAAGTAGGCGGTGTATGAATCATTTGGCATTGTCAACGGTTAAATCTGGAATCAAATTTTGTCAAATCACGCTAAATTGCTATAACCTTGTCAACTCGATATATCTTGATCTAAGCAAGTATGCATTTCATCTCGCACCATAGATGTCACTCACGTAGCGGTGGATTAGGGTAAATGTAATCAAATTGGTTTAAATTGCTATAACCTTGTCATTATGGTAAGGATGATACACTTGGTGGGTGTGTCAACATTCAGTCGAAAGGTCATTTTAAAGGTCCATTGGCAAGGACATCAGGTGCATTGCAGGTCAATCACGACACATGGTGTATGGTCATGACACCTTGTGGGTATAGTCAACAAAAAGAGCTAGAGAGATCGTGAGGATCTAAATTTACACATCATTGTTCTGTGTCCATCGCTTAAACTGTTATTTTTTGTCTGAACCAGCAGTTGAAGTGTACACGGGAACCCAATGTTAACGCATGCTTTGAGGTAAGAGACAGGTCAGAAACGATGACGTCATTCGTGTAAGAGCTGTGATAGGTTTGGAAAGAAACAGTAAACCTCCTCTTTCTGGTACTTGCTGAAACAAATTAAGACAAACCGGCAGGGGAGCCTCAAAGGGACATTGAAATCACGTGGAGTATCTTCATGAATCACGTGTTTTACGGTGGTAGTGTCGATGGTGGCGCTGTTGGTGCATGCTGGATGTGTTTTAAATTTCGGATTACATTTGCTTATTTTTTACTATTTTACTCTTCTTATCCATCATCTGACTTTTATCGCCGAACATTGTCCCTTTTAACAAGTTTGGTTTAAAACTGGTGACATTTTTTGGTGTTTTGTACTTTGAGATTTTGCGATATTTTGTGCATTCTGTGAAACAATGAATCAATCTTCAATCAGTGGCCATAATACAGTGTTCAAATAGCCCAGGAAGATGTGAATTTCTTTATCTATGCGGCAGCTTTTAAATGGGATTGATCTTCGTCGTAGCCGTGGCCAACTCTTCATATCTCAATAATCGTGGCATCCAACCATTCATCGAATGCTCCTCATGGTCGTAATATTTCGGATGGGAGTGAATTCATGATTGGTTCATCGCAATATCCACGCGGCAGCTTCAACAACACTTCCCCAACACATGCAACATACTTCCGGTAAAGTTTTTTCGGCTTTGTTGACATAACAGAGGTAAGCGTTGATAAGCATTTCCATGTATCAGATGTTAAAAAAAACATCATACTAGTGGTCAGCTACAAGTCTGGGTTTGATTGTTTTCTCCTTTCCTTTGGTACAATAATTTTTAATGTACGGAATACTGTATTAAAGAAGTTCTGCATGAATAAGCATTTGATCTCCGTACACTTGCCTTAATCAAGCAAACTCTAACTGGGACCTGTGTACGTGTTTTTTGGTCAAACAATATGAAACCTCACCCACCTATTTTTTTTTATTTGCGTGTCTGTCTGATGATGTGGAAACAAATCCGGGCCCACCAACTCCTCTGTCGAAATAATAGGCGTACCACCAAAACATGATTAACTGACAGTGCATCCTGTGCCATGGTGGTGGGAAGAACCAGTAACATGGGATGACAAAAGGTAAGGTAAAGGGGAACGGACCTGTGTTTTACACAGGAATGGAGTGCCCATCTCTCTTTCGAAGCGATTGGGCCAGACTCCACATATAATGTTGCTGTAGTGGGATCGCCACACCTCATCAACAGCGAGTCTGTTACCTTCCCAGCATTGATATTCCGGTACCCATTTATACACCTGGGTAAGAGAGGAGTAATTGAGTTATAGCGCCTTACTCAAGGACGAAACACATTGACCCAGCGGGGCTCGAACCCACAAACTTTGGCGTGCGGGCCGAAGGCTGATTCCACTGGACCACAGGTGTCCTCGATGAACAAAGGTATCATGTTGAAGATTAAACCATGATATCACGTACTCAAGGTTGGTTGTTCAAGCAATCGTGTAAATAACGTTCATTTATTAGCATAGAGGGGACTCCCTTCTGTTTGGATTAAAGTAAACATCTCTGGCTATAAGGCTCTGTACATTGGAGGCAGTTATCCCAAACCAAAGTTGCCCTGGAAGATTTAGATTTCACCTTGACTACAATCTGTAGCAGAACAAGTAACATTGTCCTGGCCGCGCGTGACTTCAACTTTCCTGGATGGGATTGATGGCCATCAAAGTCGTTGAAAATCGGAGAACCGTGTATACCCTTCATATTAAGTTTGGCGACATCCTGGACGACAATGGGCTGACTCGGGTAGTAGAAGAACCAACAAGACGCAATAACATATTTTACCTGTAATAACAAACAGACCTAGAATCGGCGATCATGATGGCTTGGTATACACTGAATTAGATGTGGAGCACTTTCCCCTATACAAAATGCAGAGAAGCTAAAAGAGGCTATCGTTGAAGCGAAGAAGACATCAAATGCTGATGAACTGAAGCAAATTTCAAGGAAGGCTTATATGAGGGAATGAAGCTTTTCATCCCATATAAGTCTACTAGAAGTAAAGACTCACTCCCTTGGATCAGCCTGAATTGGAAAAGGAAAATCAGAAGAAACGGAGCCTGTAAAACAGCAAAAACACAGCAAGCTTAAAGATGAAATAAGTCCACAAGCTGAAAAAGATCATTCAAAGGGACCTCCGTAGAGCTTATGAAATTATATTGACTCCTCAAGATACCGATTCAACAACATACGGGAGCATGAAAAGGTTCTGGACCTTCATTAGCACAAAAGAATGACTTCAATGGAGTCTCACCCTGTGAGACTGACTTCAATGGAGTCTCACCCTGTGAGACTGACTTCAATGGAGTCTCACCCTGTGAGTTGATGGAAACTGATTACTGATCCAACAAAAAGCTATCAACCTTTGAGAGAACTACACCTTCTCTGCGGCGGCTCAAGAATTAGAAAAGCAGGGACCAGTATACAAAATTTCTAGCTAAAACTGTAAAAGAGATACGGAAGCAGTCAACGTGTTGTTGATAACACGCAATTTTTAACTCGGCTTTGAGCCCCTGCTTTTCCGATTCTGGAGCCGCCACTTCTTCTAGCAGAGTGCCTTCTATGCCACGCATCAACTTCCATGAATGTCTTATGAAGAAACGGAAAACTAGTAAAGCTGCCGGTGCCTGATAACAGTTTCAGTCGAAGAAGAGTCTTGAAGGAACCTGAGGACTGTCATCAATGAGCACTAACAATGATCTGAGGAAATCGCTCATGGAAGGGAGAGTGCCAAAGGACTTGTAAATACTCAATTGTAACACCCCAGTCTTTAGACATAGAGTAGAAGTACAACCTTGACAACATCAGCCCCCATTAGCCTCACCTGTATTGCATCCAACTCAGGAAAATGTGTAATAACCATCTTTTATAACACCTTATATAGTCTTCAACATGGCTTTCGCAACAAAAAAGATTTCCTGCTAGAGACAGCTGCTAATTCGCCCCACGACATTATAATAAAAAAAACAGCAAAGATGGCTTCAAAACGATGTCTGTGTGCTCGACCTTTCGAAAAGCTTTGACAAAGTCGGTGTGAACTGCGGGTGGTGATGGTATTGATGCGTGATGTGTTGAAGCTAAAACGTGGGATTCAAGATTTCTCCACATAGAACACAGGCGGGGGTTGTGACGGCGTACAACATCAAGTAGTGCAAGTAGTGTTCCATGTCATGTTCAGAGAGTCCCACAAGGATTTGTCCTAGGATCGTGCCTATTCCTATTTTACATAAATAATTTTTTTTTTTTGATTGCTGAAAGTTTAACATCTACTACAAGGCTCTCGCTGATGACACCCGTGATATGTATGGCGTTAGGAGGAAAACGATTCCCCCAGTTTGCTCAAAAAAGATCTGGACACCCTCTCACAGTGGGAGAATTATGCCACGCACGCCGATGGAATTCCACCCGGATAAGTGCGAAGTTATTAACATCACTCGCAAGCGAAACTCATTCATATCCATTACTCTCTACATGGTCATCAACTTAAGTAATGTGGATTGGCGAAGTAAATGGGTGAGACAAATCACCAGTTGATCGATGGAGTAAGCATTTTGATATCATCTCAGATAAGACTAACACTCTAAACTTTCTCCGTCATTACTTAATGTAAAAAAAATCATCACATCAGACTAAGCCTTAGAATTAGCAGAACAGTGTGGAATCCGCAATCAGATGTACAGTCCAAGGAATCCAGAAACTGAAGAAAGGCCAAAGACGCGCTGCCAGGTTCACCCTTAGCCCTATTAAAAGAACTAGTAGAGTTAGTGTTGGTAACATGCTCCCAACAAATCTCTGGTCGGACTTTGACTAACAGAAGCGGAAAGAAATTCTGGCGAAAGGAAGGGAAAGCAATATGACAATGCTTGTATGTTTTTTTTTTGTTTTTTCTACAAGATTCCCACGGCATCCACAAATATCAGGACTCCATAAATCGTGACTACTCCAAGCCGCATTGTTGAAATTACCACAGGCTTTAACATCCACAGCATCGAGGGACTACCAAAAGTCCTTTCACGCACAGCACCTACTACCTGAAGTCAGTATCCAACTCCATAGTGGATGTCTACAAAGAATATTCAATACAAATACAATTTATAAAAAAAACCGGGGGGCGGGGAGGAGGGGTGGGGTGGGAATGCGGGGGGGGGGGGGGGGGGGGTAACACTACCCTAAAGGATGATTCCCTGTCGCACATTTAATTGTTATTTCATTCTTTGCGGGTCATTTTTTTGAGCGAAAAAAAAATGGAGGTACCACCTTCAGGGGAGTCAGGGTGTGTCCCGTAAAGTGGAAGTGTAGGGGGGGGGTGTTGCCACTTCCTATACTTTAAGTGTTTAAAATGACAAAAAAAATGGTACTTTTGTTACGGATGATGTACTGTAAGCAAAATACTGACAAACATTTGTGATTTTTCGTATTTTTTTGAATAATAACGGTATGCTGACTTTGGCACACATTATTGCCAAATAAAAACCAATTTTGCTTTTTTTTTTTTTAAACAAAATGGGAAAAATATCCTTGATTTGGAGATTTTGTGCGTATAAATACGTTTATAAATAAGCTCATGTCTCTCTAATCATTTAACCCTCGTCTACCGACGGGGGGTGGTTACCACCCCCCCTCAGATTTTTTCCCGGCTTGCTTAAAACCAAATTTTATGATGCAAAGTATGTAATTGAATTCGTTCAATTTGAATGTTCCGCTCCTTTTAACCAAAAACAAAAATCCACCGGGGTATAGGGAAGATACAGGGTGACCCAAAGTAGCGATTAGGAAGGGGGGGGGGGTGGTGATACCACCACCCCCCATCCGGAAGAGAAGTACCAAACATGCCTAAATCCAACAAGACACTTGATTCGGTACCACTAGATAGTATGGTCCTCTTTTCCATGATACCAAAATGAGTACCACATGCCTAGGATACGTCCACAATGACGTCATAAAAGTTCGCATGTAGCAAAAACTGCAGTTCAATAGACACACACAATTGGCAAAAATTCATTTTTCGCCAAAAGGTTAGGAAAATTCAGATTTTCATGCGGTTTTGAACACTACTGATGGAAATGAACTAGTTTTATATAATGGAATCATTTTCGAGCTATAATAGGGTTTGTTGGCCGTCACTACAATGGCGAAAATATTCAATTTTCTCACCCTATATTCAGTATTTACGTAGCTTCCTCAAACATATGACGTCATTGGTGACGTCATAATGGGGCTGTTATACTTATTTTGGTAAATGGAAAGAGGAAATCTAAGCTATCCTTTGGATACCAACTTTACAGGACTCGGGTGGTTCAGTAACGAACATTCAAGGGGGGGGTGGAACACCCCCTTCGGGAGTTTTGTTAAAAAAAAATGTCTCCAGGTAGAAGATGGGTTAAACTTAGTTATTATTACTTGTTTAGAGGCAACAAAGAATATTAAAATCTCATATTGCTCGTATCCCTCCGTCCATTATATATTTGGGATAAGGTTCAAGTCGTTTTGATTTGATTGTATTTGAATTATTTGAATTTTACTTAATGATTTCAAACCTGAATACACTTCAGAGATCATCAAGATGTGGATAGTAAGTGCAAATGTTGATCTTTTTTAAATGATTTACCAAATTTGGACCGATTTGACTAATACATTTTTGTTTACAAAATAACTCAAATTAAAAAAAGAAAAAACCTAAAAAATTTTTAAATAGACATTTTTGCGCTTATTTTTTATAAACAATTTAGTAGTAGGTAAGGTTAGTTTATTTTAAGTTATATTTTCAACACTAACGCAGTCGGTTAAAGACACTATCAGTGATAACCAAAAAGAAAACTATATTTGAAACTAGACTTAAAAAGTGAGGATATAAGTCTGTAGCACTCTATAAGGTAGATTTTCCAAAAAACTGAGAAATGACCGGAAAGGAAGAAAACCGCAGTTTTCAAAAAGATGGAATCCCCAGTCAAATTACGTGTTGTAGTAAGTGTCCTAACGGACAGTAATGACTAAATATCCGATTTTGTCCTATTAGGTTTGTTTTCAAGACTTATCACTTGTAGGGTCTTGGGATACCTATACTTTTAAACAAAATGCAAAAACCCCGATGTTTGATGATTTTTTCGATTTTCTGATTTAGCAAATCACTGATAGTTCTTTAATTCCTGGACAGGGCGCATTATTTTCCTTCCTCTTTCATCTTCCTATAATTAAGAACTTTGGGCACTAATGGTATTCAAATACTAATTAGATTTTATTTTATTTTGTTTTCTCGAAATATACGTGTTATAGGCCGGATCGGACCGTATCAAATAATACACTCGTACAAGACGAAAAGTATTATTAATACCTACAAAGGTGGTGAAAGCTGAGCAAAAACAAAATTATTAAAAAATATTTTAATAAAAAAAAACGATACACTAAGCAAATATTATCATGATGAATGTATTGATGAAAAACATCAAATCAGTAGGTGAGAGGGTGCATTGTCCCGGTATGGGTAATGCATCCTCTTCCCACCAAAAACCTCTCATCAACACCATCATTCTCCACGCAAAGGAACAATAACACAAAATTATGTGGCAACATGCAAAACAGTTGAAGACATTCGTCGATGGGATCTGTCCTTCTATGCTGTTGTTTTTGTATTCTCCATCGTGGGGCTGGGGAAAACCAAGTGTAAAGTCATAATTAATGTTCAATTAAAAAATGAAAAACCATCAAAACAAGACAAAACAACAAACATTTTTAAAACTAATAAAATGTCACTTCAATTTCATTCCCCAATATCAGTGCCTAGTGGATACACATAGAACTTCAGCAAACACTGAGATAAAGATATACAATCACCGGCCCGATGCGGTGTAGAAAACACTTCAAATTCCCTTTCATCTGGAGTGCAGGACCAATTGTTATCTTGTCGCGCAGCTGAAGAGATTTCATGCTGTTACGCTCTCCAATTAAGACTGAGTACTTTTCAGGACAAAAAATACTTAACCTCATTCACCATAAGTAATATTGAGCTTTATAGTGCGTGTTCAATTAACTTTGCCATGTTTTTCAATCATTTATTTTTTTTACTTTTTTTAAAAAAAAAACAGAAAAAGAACATGAACAAACATCATAGAGAATGTGAAATGTCAAGCTTTGACTAACAACTTTGTGCAGGACCAAATCCGGTACTTATTGCTTAACTTCATTTCTATTCAATTACCGCGTTTTCGAAGAAAATTTAGTGTCAACGACCTAATTATACTGTACACTGGTTAGTTTTGGTGAGAGAGGACGGGTATTTGTCCACTCACCCGAATCGTGGAGGTTGTCAGCAGCCCTCGCTATAACAATGGCCCTACATACCCGGCCCATTGTATATCTTTAGCTCATGGGTTGCTGAAGTCTATACATCTCCATTGGTCTCTGATATCGGGAAAAGAACTTGAGGTGACATTTTATATATTTTTAAAGAACATGTGCCAGTTTTTATGTGCGGGAACGGACAGTTTATGTGATCGTAATAATTGTATTATGAATTTTACCCTTGGTTTCTCGCCTTACCCCCCAATGGGATACAAATTGTTATACAGTTGGTATTTGTCCACGTCCCATGGTCTAAGTACCCGTACTTTGAAAATCCCCATCATGCCTTCAACAACAACCCAAGGGCCCTTGGAAGTTATTTATGCGTCAACAACATCTATAAATGTACAGATAGCCAGGGCCGCCGGAGAGAGAAATTGCGGGCGCGGGGGGAACCTTGAGTTACGGGCCCCCATTTACCAACTTCGTTTTTTAGAACCCCCATAACCCGGTGTTGGATTTTGAAGTTACGTGGCTGCGAAGCTGCATCCCGCGTAAGCGGCGCGCTGTTGGAGCTGTAAAATGTAGTTGATGCAACTAATGTGTCTTTTTGGTTTTGAATTATTCATAATGTAAAGTGTTTATGGAGACGGCCCAGGGGGTTGGTGCGGAGGGGTTGTGCCCCTCTCCCGCGCGAAGCGCGGACCCTTGCCAATGTTCACTTCCAAAACACATTTTCTCATAAAATTTGATAGAAACACTATAAATTGTTTTTCACTTTTTAATGATCGAGGTATGATAACGGTTATAAAAAGTAAAATATAGCTTTTTTTTGGTTTCAAATAATAACATATAAATGTTCATGGAGAGTTCAATATATGAAGCGGCCCGGGGATTGGTGCAGGCACGAAGTGCGGAACCCCTCCAATGTTCATTCCAAAACACACTTTTCTCCATGTATAGTTTGATAGAAACAATTTGGAATTAAAAAAAAAAAAAAAAAAAAAAAAAAAAAAAACTGTTTTAAAAACAAAAATTTTAAGTGTTTTTGTGAATTGAAATTTCTCAAACGAAGAGACCCTGCAATAATTTATTAACCGCGTTGTAGCGCGAAAAAAAAATGGAAAATTTTCGTGGGTACAGAGTACTTTCTCAACGTAAGTTAGGTATCATTGTCGCAGGTGGGGGAAACGGGCCCCCTGTATCCGCCAAAGTTCTCTCTTTCTCTCTGTCTCCTCTCTCACTTTTCTCCCTCTCTGAATTTTGTCACAACGCAAGGGCTGAACTTTTTACGGGCCCCTAGGACCCGGCGCCCGGGGTCAATTACCCATTTGACCCCCCCTCTCGCGGTACTGCAGCTAGTCCCTTCAATTCGGCCAGACGCAACACATGGCATCTATCTCTAGTTCCGAAAAAAAAATTATATTTAAATGGGGTGGGTGGGTGTGGGTGTGGTGTGGATGCGCGGCCGGGGGGGGGGGGGTGGTGGTGGATGCGCGGGGGCGGGATGCGCGGGTGGGGGGGGTTACCACCACCCCCAACGGATGATTCACTGTCACAAAACGCCAAACGAATATGAATCTAAGGCTTTTATGTAATTGCAAGTTCATCTTCGCGGTCATTTAGCGAAAAAAAATGGAGTGGTACCACCTTCAGGGAGGTCAGGGTGTCACGTCAAAGTCGGAAGGTAGGGGGGTGGTTGCCACTTCCTATACTTTACTGTGTAACATGCCAAAAAAAATGGTTACTTTTTGTTACGCATGATGCTATGTAAGCAAATATGACAACATTTGTATTGTTTTGTATTTTTAGAGTTAATACACGTGTAGCAGCTTACTCTGGCACCATCATTGCCAAATAAATACCAATTTTGCTTGCCGGGGAATGGAGGCGAAAAATGGTCTTAAAAAAATCCCTTGTTTTTTGGAGTTTGGCTTATAAATACGGTAAGCTCTCCTTATGGCGTCAGTGTGACGTCATATTGTTTAAACTTGATAATGTTTGTTATTTTTTTTTTTAAAAAAAAGGGCACAATGTATTTACAAACTGATACCAAACAGATTGACGTTTGTCCTTAATTACGAAAAAAAAGGGGGGGTGCAGGGATGGCCCCCGGTCGTGAAGGTAGTAAAAACCCTGGTTTGGACGAGGGTTAAATAATCATCCACATGCATCACATCCACTGAAGTGCTTTAGTCTTCATCTATACTGGAGAAGAAGAAGAAGACGAAAGTATGTCCTGTCCTACCCAGGAGTGCAAGGGTTTTGGGGTGTTATAATAATATTAATAGGCTGTTTTGATACTAGAGTGTATCGGTGCCCATGGCTCCAGAGCGCATAGCTCTGTAACCATGGCGCGTATGTTCAGGGTATTATGCGCTGCATAGGAGGTACTTTTGCAGGGGAAGTTCTGGAGTTTTGAGTTATGAACAGGTAAATTTTAAAAGAAGCATGATGAGTAGTCCAATATTTTTTCTAATATGGAAACTGAGATCAATGCCTTCTATCTCCTAAACGTGGACAGGTCGAAAAAAATTATTTCTAAAATATCTGGTTTTGGTTTACAAGCCCAATTTTTTGAATTTTGGTCTCAGATCCTTTGTATTAAATAAAAAAGCACCAGTCAAAGCAGAGAAGGAAAGAAAAGGTGTTTCATGGCAAAAAACAAAAAAAAACAACATTTTTTTAAACATGCCGTCGCGAGGGGAATCCACATGGTTGCAAAATTTTTGCACCCTCAAAAAATCATGGATCTTCAAGATAGTAAATGCGGAACTTACTTACTTTGAACAGAAAGAGGTAAGTTTAATACTTACCTACCCACATAACCAAGAAGAAAACTACTGATATTTTGAGGTTTGGGGTGATATTAACTCGCTAAAATTTGCTACCTTCACGGGTAAAAGTATCGAGTGACCCCCCCCCCCCCCCGTGGAACTCGTCAACCTTTGCCTATACAGATTTCTGAGTTTTGATATGACATATTTGAAAAATTAAAGAGATTCAAAAAAAGTTCCACCTCAACATTATTATCGCTTCTTTAAACAGTGTACATTCAATACACAAACAAATTAAAGACAGCTGAAAATTCATCAACCTGAAATCTGGATATGTAAACAAGAGTTGGCGGTTTGTAAAATTCGGAACCCAATGTTAGTGCATGCAAGGTAAGTTTGGCCTCTCAAAATCACACATTTTGAGTCCAAATGTAACAAATCACCTACCATGACGATACCCCAAGACCTCTTAGGAAGAACCGATTCAAAATCAGTTAACAGTGTATTATTGGATAAGGAAATGGATCGAGTTAGAGGCATGCGGTGCCATCCAGAGTCTTGCGTTTGAGATGACCAGTCACATGGTGATGGTTTGTCACCGAGGCAGTTATAAAACTTCATTGATGTTAAATGTTTCAAATTCAGGCGTGACATGACACTGCGACGATTACTGTTCATGGCTATTCACTAAGGAGCATTATTTTGCTTGATTTGAATTTGAACATGTTTGAAAAACAATTTAAGATGGCTTACCCCGATGCTGGTAATTGGAGATGCCAAAGTACGTCATTGTGAAAACAGTACCACCACTATGTCTGTACTACGCATTCAATGATTTGAAAATAGTTTTACTACAGAAACCACATGTATAGTCTTATATCTTGATATCGATTACGCTGTGACAAAGGAGATACAGAATGCTTGTGCTGGCCGTCGTATTGTTGGTATAAACGGTAACGAGATAATAGTTTGGTGTCAGGTTTGTTCAGGTCACGTGTCAGGATCATGTATCAGTTTGCTTATTAGGGGGCGACCGATATATATAAATCCGCTATGTTTACATCAAGGTCAGTCTGTACATTGACCCTATGCCCAAATGTGCTATTTATTTTTTCCAAAAGACACCGTTTATTATTGTCTAAAAAAGTACAAAAATTTACCTTGTCCCTACTGATTCAAAAAACCGGAGTACGATGACGATACTCGGTTGTTTTTTTTTCCAATGTAGGGATAGTACGTCTTTTGACATTGAATGGGTCCCCCGAAGCAAAAATATTAAACCAATCAATTTGCGTGACGTAATTCAAATCTGTTTTTTCCAAAAATTGGTGTATTTTCCATTTAATATCCTTTTAAGATTAAACAATCTGTTATAGTGTTCGTTAATAATTATATTCAATTGGTCCCCGCATGACTGTGAAAAAGATGGGTCCATACGTCTACAAAACTGAAAACATAGTCAGCCGGCTAAAATACCCTTACAGTGGACTGTAATGAGCAGATGGTCCCGCGTTTTAGTTTTTTTTTTTAGCAGGGTTACAGGCCACTTGCGGAGCGGCTGCGGGGGGTTATGCGTCAGCTGGTTGGAATAGTTATTAAAAAAGTTGCGGCAAATAATTTGTTAAAATAATTTGTTTTATTTATGAGGTTTTCCCCCTGCCCAAACATCACGGAAAAAAAAAGAATTGCACGATCAAATTGTTAAACAGTTTGTGGGTGAAAGCAATCATGCCCACTCCAAACAACCCTACATCCAGGGGACTCTGCTCTTCGTCAGTTCATAGGCGTTCTTTTCCATCCATCCAATACAATTCGTAATTGGGACCATATTTAACAAGAGGCTTATAAGCTCAGTCCTGATTGTCAAGAAAAATTACACAAGCACCGACCAAGAATGTTGGCCGCGGTTTCATTGAAGGCTGGCGTTCTTATTTAAAAACTCGGGAAATTTCGTCAAAGCATTATAACTTCTTTAAACACGATTCGCGCTGCTATAGGGACAACCTGTACTTTTTTGACAGGTGGAGGACGGGTGTTCTGTGAGGGGCTAATTATTGAAGTTTGAAGTATCCCGTAGTTCGTGCGTTCTTTAATACTGTGTGCTCTCCGGTCAATTACAATGTGCCCCCAGGGCCATAACATAGAGGGTCACTGGTAAAAGTAAACGTACGTTAAACTGTGAAATACTCCCTTTATAAGGGCAGGTGGCCGCTATTGAATTATGAATAGGGTAACAATGGTTGTGTGCGTTCCACGCAGGTGATATGGGGTCCATCATTACTTTCTACGTTACTAAACTAATTACGATTATATGGCAGTGTAAATTACCCAACTAATGAATGGTCCAACATAGTGCTTAATAGTTGAAGCACGTTGGATAAAAATAATTTGGAAACAAAAACCTAATTGGCCTAAGGTACAAAGTTCAATTCAGAAAATCACTTTCTAGTGTTAGACAGCGAAACAATTTTATTGGATAGATAAAATGCTTCTTCCCTATTCCACCTAATGGATATGACCCAAAACTTTCCCCCAGCTCCAATATCCGCGCGAAATCGAGTATTAGTAGGACCCTGCCACAGCGTAAACGCTTTTCTGTGGTGTATGAGAATATGTAAATGTTAACGTATATCTACCAAAAAACGTTCAACGTAAAACACACCATTTTAAAAAAGAGTATCGAGCCGTATAAGTTAATAAATGTTAAGATAGCACCCAGTATACTCAAGTGCGTCTGCCCCATTGGCCAACTTAGTCCCCCTTTCCACCATTCCATTTCCTAATTTCTTTCTTTGTTGGGAGAGTTTGTGACATTTCATTAAAGACCATAATCATTAGACCAAATTGTTCATATTAAAAAATCCAACTGCATTTGTTCTTAAGTTTATTGGCAAGTTTGAGTTTGGAATTATATTTCTATTTTCTTGTGTAAAGGGAGTCTTGTTCTGACTTGAACACTTTTCAAATTTATATTCTTAGTTGCGTTAGTTTTCTTGTTTTGATGTCTTTTGTTGAGATGTTTCAAATACGGAATAAAGGCCAAATCTCCTTGCAACATCAATTTCCCTTCCCCAATGAAATGTGTTTCGACGGATCTGCAGTCGACTGTTCTATAGAAGGTAGGTTGGTATGAGTTCTCTGTGATAGAGTCACCTCACGTATGTTTCGTGGTTTGTACCAGTCTTCTGTAAGATCCCCTACAGAGGAAGAAGGTACTAAAGACCATAGGACGGTCCCGCTGCTCTGGTTGTCCCAACTCACGTATGAAGAGTGGTTGTTTTGAACCCGGCATTATATCATTAGCACCTCTAGCATGAAAACTATAACTATATATGGTTGTTTGGGAAGGTTTGATGGGGTAACACTGATATTTTCTTTTGCAATTGGTAGAAGAAATGGGACGAGGTTGGCACTGGGGGCCGACGCACTTGATATACTTGGTGCTCTTGACATTTATTAACTTTATGCCGGCTCGTACTCCTTTTTTAAAACTTGGTCAGTTTTTTTACGTTGAACGTGTTTTTGGTAGATCTTTCTTATATTTTTGTGAACATCAAAATACATCAAACTTTTGAGATTTTATATAAATTTATTATAGATTGGAAACATGAATTTTTAAGTGTTTTTTGACATTAATATTTCCTTTAGTCACTGAGATATTCAGATGTTTAAGTTTCAGTCGGCAATTTTAGGCCCTATTCACAAAAAATTATAATTAAAAAAGGGCATAAAATTGTGAAGTGTATATTGGTATTTGTCCCTTTTTTGTGATAATACACGGTATCTTGTACATTTTAAAAGAAACGATTAGTTTACTACTACTAGTCTGCTTTGTCATTTAGGAAAAGCCGTATTTAACCAACAGAGAGTTGGAAATTCCTAAGGACTCATGTTATTTTTCTACGATAGCTTATAAAATAAAGATGCATCACTCAAATCATTTAAAACTGCGAAAAGCGCATAAAAGACCACGGAAAACCCCCCAAACCAGGCTGAAAATAACTAATATGTCTGAACAGACATTATTCTGAACAGGTAAAATTTAACATAACCGAAGCAACTCATGAATTTCACAATACCATATTAGCCTTTTTTTGGAATTACCATTTAGGTATTATTTACATCCAGATTTCTGAAATAAAGTGGCAAATGAATTATCTAGAACCCGTGTGCCAAAATGCCATTGAGGTTTTAGCACTGTGGGCCCCTTTTTACATATGAGGTTTTTCATTTGACCTCTGGAGTTTACATATGAGGTTTTTCCCGCCCAGCAACGATATAGAAGTCCCATGGATGCAAATGAGGTATTGCCATTTATTCCGTCACAACGTCATACAGCGCATGACAGAATCAATTGTAATACCTCATTTGCGGGACTTCTATATGAAACGTCTACCGTTTATTGCTCGTTTTCCTTGATAAATTTTAACTAGTTTGTCTCTGGTATGAAAGAAATGAAGCAGCTTCTCATACAATAGACGGCAGAAATTTTCCCTGTGATATTAATTTTTCGGTTCAAATTGGAGAAAATCACCGGATTATTTTAATAATTGTTGTCTCATTTTCCGTCCTATTATTTTTAGATATATTTTTTTTACGAAATACTTCAAAGACAATATATCTATTGTTATGAATATTCATTGTAAAATCGAAACTGACAACCTTGGTGTTTCCTGAAAATAACTGAATACTAACAATTACATATACTTCCATATCAATTTCAATGGTCAGGGTTACCGTTAGCCTACAAATTAAAGAGAATGATCGCCAGAACTGAATACTAGCATAATTTTAATATGCCGAAAGTGGTGGGCCACAGGCGGACTCGAACTGACAACAACCGACAAACCAAAAGTAAAATCAATGACGCCTATCGCATAGACCGCTGCGCCACGGAGGAAGCTTGTAACATAAGACGCGAAATGTTGTATATGCTAGTGAGGGTTCATTAGTGATGTTGAACAAAAGAATTCCGTTAAACATCATTTTCTTTGTATGAAGTCAATTATTTTCAATGTTAGCAGTACAATGCACATCATGAGGATAAAAAGAAACCTGTTTTTTTTTTAAAACCTTTAAATTTTTTTCAATATTAATTTTGTAATAAAGGCTGTAGGTCTGTGAGACCGTTTTTTTAAGTTTCACATTTTGCCACTAATAATCGCTATACATGACCGTTTGAAAAGCATTTCTAACTCGTCGTTTCCGTTGTCCAAATTCATATCTTGCTCATGAAATGCACCAAACATACTTCTGAGGGTTGAAATAAATGCTGAGCTATTATATTATGAGCAGTTTAGGGGTCGTTAAAGTTTGTTTCTGATAATATACTCACGGTGTGTGTCGCTTGTATCATGGATGTTCTAATGCTTTTTTTTGCTGTTTTTCTTATTTTTGTGGTTTTTATTTTTAACACTTGGTGGACACACTATCGTGTATCTTAATAAGATTTGGAAATGTTTGAACTATAGATGAATTATACTTCCATTCCATAAATTTCAATGGCCAAGGTGACCGTATGTAAAGAAAATGATCTTACTCTCGTGTAATTTTAATGTGCTGAAAGTCTTGGGCTACCGCTGATTCGCACGACAACACTGATATTCCAAAGTAAAATCAATAACGTGCAACGCTTATGAACCTCTCTCTCACTAAGTAGGAACTTCACTACATGTGACGCAAATGTTGGATATGATCGTAAGTGATTGGTTCAGTAGTGATGTTGAACAAAAGACTCCCGTTAAACGTCATTTCCTTTGCATAGAGTGAATTATCTTCATATTATCACTAAAAGGCACATCATGAGATACTAGAACTTATGTATTAATTTTGGCTACTATCCTTTCGTATAAAGGCTGTAGGTCTTTGAGACACACAACCACTTGTAAGAGTTTCGCACATTTGCCACTAATAATCATTTATAAGGACCGTTTGAAAGTATTTTTTAATTCCATCGTTTCCGTTTTCTTATTTCATATGTTGGACATGAATTTATTCCCAATATACTTGTGTGGGTTGAAATACATGCTCTGTTGTGTATTTGCGAGCGGTTAAGTGATATTGGATGATATTGATTGCACCTAGTTTATTCTCGTTAAAAACGCGCGTCAAAGCAAAGGGAAGTTTGTTTCTTCTGTTAATATATCACGGTGTGTGTCGTTTGTATTTTGGCTGTTTTAATGATTTTTTGGCTGTTTTTTTGGTGTTTTTAGTTGTTATTTTTGAAAACTTGGTGGACGACACACCGTGTGTCTTAATTGTTCCTAAACCTGCCGTTTCAATAAAATTAACCCTGCTTATAAAATACTGAAATGAAATGAGTAAACAGAGTCAACTTAATCATATCTGCACAGATTAATGAGAACAGGTGCGGTGCGCTTTTTTCAAGCAGCTTATGATTTTAAGGGAGAAAGCGAAGTTGCTTCCATTTATAATGGGGCATGTATTTCACGCCAGTGCTGAAGACTATTAAAAGTGGATGGCACACAAAAAAATAGTCCAATTCACATTAATTTGGGCCTAAATTGTTCAAAATCCTTCAAAATTGGGACGGAAATGCAAATGTTTTCCCCTTTCTTCCAGATATATGAGCCATGCAGGGAGCGCAACTCAACTGCGACCCGATATTATTGAGGCGGGTGTGTGCAATTGTGGGGAGATATGTTACTTAAAGATGCAAAATAGCGGGTACAATCAGGGTCCAAGTTTTACGTTATTTTACCGTGACGTACTTAGATATTTCACTTTCAGATTATAATAACAAGAGTAATTTTATTCTTTTTTCATAATTCAATATGCTTTTGAAGGTCAGGGTTAAAACAATTTACTTTGTGAACTTAACGGTCAGTTGACTTGAATTGCCAGCAAGACTCCGGGCAGCAAGCTACAACAAATGCAATGACCAGTAAAATGCTAATTTACTTTGTACGTATGGTCAAAGCCACAGAAAGTTTCGCCCATGAAGTCACAAATATACACTCTACAGGCTTCTACATGTACATAAGGTTTAAACTATAAAACATGTAGCAGTCGATTTACAAAGTTTGATGGTATTAAAATTGAACGATATTAGCCTAGAATTAGATAGAATATTTTGTATAATGGCGTCTGTCTTCAATGTCATGACAATAAGCATTCAAATTATCAGTTTATAAACATTTTCAGTGACCGTTACACTTGAATTTGCGACAATTTCTTAGTGTTCATAGCAGTAGGCCCGCATTTTCACTGTGCTTTGTTTACTTGAAAAACACGATATTTTTATGTTGTTGTTTAAAGGCTGGTGGGTGGGTGTGGTGGTGGTGGTTGTGGTGGTGGTGGTTGTGGTGGTGGTGGTTGTGGTAGTGGTTGTGCTATTGTGGTGGTTGTTTGTTGTTGTTGTCAAGCTGTTTTTCATATAGACGTACTTTGACCAAAATATTCATATCTTGCTTTGTTTAATGTTCCATTCTGCTGTTCCAACCAGGCCAAATGAATGATTGCTTTGGTTATATATTTTTTCTTTGAAGATGTATTTTCACAGACTTGAATACTTACTTATAGTTTGTTGCTGGCTAGTTTCTGCATCGGTACCTGACCTACTTATCATCACCGTCGTGTCATCGTTATTATCTTCGCCATAAATTTCATTGAGAGTATACGTGGATGCGTGAAAGATGTAGTCAACTGAAAAAACATTATGAAGTGAATATAAAAATTTTATGCCTATAGGTAGTCGGTTAAATTAATCTTGGCGTCAAGACAGTCCTAAACTTCCAAAATTTTGGACAATCGACTTCTTAGTAGAGAATGCATTTTAGGGTATTGGTTAGCACAAGTCATCTAAGACTGTTTATCTAATCTATGTAGTTTATCTGGGAATTTGATACATGTGCTGATACATAAGTAATTGTCAGTACTCTATGTTACCATGGTAACAACCTCCAGATCGAGGCTCAAAAGAAAACAGGGATGTTTTAAAATGTCACCGACATCAGCAGAAAATTTTTAAAATTTTATTTGTTGTCTAAGAAACCTTCAAATCAACTGTTGCTATCAAAGTCTATTCTACACTAGTCTAAGTTCTTACAGGACCGTGTCACACAATTCAATTGCATACTACATTACATTCAGAGTGGCCAGTGTCAGTCACAACAATTTTAAACTCCATAGGCTGGTTTTCTCGAAGTGATTCTAACTTTTAGACTCGGGTTTAAACCAGGGGTAGTCCTTCATGAATTAAAGGCTGACTCAGAGATTTCCCGATGAGGGCGCACTCATTTTTCAAACAAATCGAGTTTTTTGCACATATACATAAAGCTTGTCCATATACTAGTCACTGTGTGAAATAACTAAGCTCAAATCGAAGTCCTTCATTTAGAAAATCACAACTTTGTCATAAATTTCCAGATCCGGAATTTTTGTTATACACATATCCTATGGCAATGTTATACTGTACATAAATGCTTACAGCATGAAAACGAAATATCCGATCCATCTCTAACTTTGGAATTAGGCATTTTAGGTGACTAGCTTTAGATCTAGACCATTATTTTGAATTACTAAACACATTTTATTACAAAATGTCTGAGTCAGCCTTTAACCTTTTTGCCTTTTTCAACATACGCTGAAAGTGTGTGTGATGTAACAGGTCCGGAAATGTTTGCATGGATCACACTTTAAGAGTACGTTGAAAGCTAATGAAAGGTCCATTTATGAAGGACTAATACTGGTTTAAACTCGGGTCTAAAGTTAATCTCTCCGCGATTAAATTTCCAAATACTGCTTTCAACCAAGCATAATGTCCTTCAATCTCCACACGCTTCTATGTGTAAAGGGAGATAAGATAGGTCTACATGTTTTTGGATTTACTTATATCAATTTCAAATTCATATAATTTGCTCCTATACAAAATGGAAAGTTAATGACAAACACCAACACAAAAATGAGGATTTTCCCCATGATGCTGATCACCACTTTTGGCTGTTAAACTTTCCTATCGCATTCCTTAATATGTCTACACTTCACTGGCAAATACATGTACCCAATGCATAGCATATTACCACAGTGCCGTTTGCTACAAGGAGTTTGCCAAATATACGGCCGAGTAGCAAAATACAACTATTATCAAAACAGGGCGTATATTTGTATAATAGTATATCCGGTCAACAAATTTCTATTGACGTCTTAAGTAATTCCGAGTTAATTTGACTACAGAACGTAGGTGGTATGTATCGGTAGCGATCTATCTTTCAACAAAATATTCCGAAAGATATGTTTCTTATCATCAGCAGTACCAGGGGAAACAGATCGACATTTTGTGTTTTAGTGATAAGAAGGTCCAAATTTAGAAAAAAAATGACAAAAGTCTGCTCTTTGGTGATGAGATAGTCAAAAAGTAAAAAAAAGAGAACCCGTTTTAAGAGGGTTAGGTCCACTTTACAAAAATATAACATATATATAAAATGGATAAGGGTGCAAGGCCGCCGTTAGGCTTCTTCCAATTGCTGTGGTCTTGGGCTAAGGTTCTAACATGGTCTGATTGCAACATATTGTTGCGTCCTTCGGGACAGCAATATTGAACAAATACACACAATGCAGTCGTACTTTTGTGCACATATTTATTTGTAGGATGTCATTATGTAAATTTCCACATACATGGTAGTCATAACATTCAGTCCATATACATAGTAGCGTGGTACATCATCTATGAAGTCCAGATACAGAGTCCTCTTTCCTCTAGTAAATATTGGCCTTATATAGGCTTATGCTAATTAGTTGCTCAACTTTTACATGAGTGAGATTAGTTATTACATCAAGTTACATTGGAGGAGACCTTGGCTAGTACCTTGGCTGGTGTTCAATTAGAGAGGCCAAGCAGAGCTCACATAACATTAGAGCAGTGAAGGACATGTTTTGCAATTAATGTGACAATGAGTACTAGTCAACTCGGCATCAAGTTGAGGGCTAGCTCCAAAACAATTAGAAGAGATCTATGTTAATTACTCAACAGGTGTATGAGCAGCATTATTACATAGAGTGGTAGAATGAAGGTTGCTCATCTAATTAGTGTTTCAGATCAATTAGAGTAGCTGAGAGTTGACATTGAGGGTCATATGTCATAACTGTATTACTAGTTTCTGTAGAACTATATGAGTTGTAATCACGATACTTATAATTACGAGGCTCTAATTGATTTTGGTGGGGTCACAACAATATTTACACTAGACATGCCACATATTTTCACTAGACGTGACAAAGAACATGCAAAAGCCTAGGGGTAAGAGACAGAAAAATTGCCAAAATAGGGGTTCTTTGGGTGACAGAGGACATCGCCAGATAAGGAGAGAAGGAGGTCCTCTATAATTATCAGAGATACATTTCACCATCAATTTTGAATTACTACTATATCATGTACTGATGTACACAAGGTGCTTTTAATGGGGAATTTATGTAACGTGGAATTTTTTGAAAACCAGCAAAGGGCAACTTTTGAGTATGTCGCTTTATAATGCAAAACGTTTCAAATTCATCGTTCTCATGAAAACTGTAGAGGGCGTCCTTCATTCATTATCCGGCGATGTCCGTTGCTAAATTTGTCAAAAAGTGGGGTCTGTTGGGTGAAATTTTTCGAAAAAAAGTAGGGGTCATTAGGTGGAAATTTTCAAAAATTTTCAACAACAAAGGGAACTTTGGGTGGCAGTTGTAAAATTAAAACTATGGGGGTCTTTCTCCTTGCCGTACCTTAACACTTACGTGCATAAGGTCTTTTGCACTCCCGTTACTTATCTAAAAAGGGGTGGGGGGGGGGTCCACATGGACCCTTCCTCTGAAAACCACTTTGCCGGTGGAATGTTTTTTACCAAACTCTGGTCATCGAATGGGTACATCAACACTTCCACATAACAGGAAAACAAAATGAAATCGGTTTACGATCAAAATGCGGTCCAAAAACCGATTTTTCTGCAACTCGCACCAATTCCTCCCCCAAAAAAAGAAACACTTTCCCGAAGGACTTTTTGTTCCATAAATTTGGTTCATAATAGGAGAATAAAAGACCTTTATATGCTGAAATAAAAATTTAAAAAATGTTAGTCCTAGTTACGATTTAAGAGGCATTTAATAAATTTTCAACTCAGGGAATTTGTTCTAGAAACACTTGAGCTTTTCACAAGTCCAGTGCCCCCCCTTGAAGCATGTTGAGTGAGTCTGCTGAATGTGGAGTGTTTCTGTGAGCATGACGTTGTTTGTTAAAAAGCAATCACCTGAACAAGAAAACCTTGTAGAAGTGAGAACACATGAAAATTCTACCTGAAACATACGCTATTGATTACTAACCAGATTTCCTCAGGGGGGGCAGGACACCAAGTTAATGCACTAATTGGGGGAAGGGTTATTTTGGTTGGCCTGTATAAACATTAAGGAAATCTCCGCTTAAAGTTCGTTTTTTTGGGGTGACCATTTTCTTTTAAACCAGACAGAAATCGCCCAGTGCGGAAAATTGGCACAGAGAACGAAAATTAATTTAAGTGAGGATTTTATCTGGCGCTCACCAGGTGAGCAACCAACTATATTTTTAGTAAAAAACCCTGACTTTTGAATTTCGTCCGTCGTTTTCCAAAAATCCCTCCAAACTGACAAGCCATTTACAATTTGCGTTCGCCGTTGCCTACTCTCCTTCGACTACTGTTTACAACACCACCGCACACTTCCAACAAGTCGAGCAATACTATCGTTTTTATTTCAGCTGTATCAGAGACTGATTCCCCCCCCCCCCCCCCCAATTTTGACGACACGCTGAGTTTGTGGATAAGAGTTCATGCACGGTTGTTTATAGCCCTGGGGCTATGAGATTAAGTACCTCGGATATCGCGGGGTTTTTCCGATGCAAAAACTGTCGGGGAAAAAAGTTTTAAATACTTCACTTACTGACCTCCGATTGGTAAGATACTCCGATCCTGGGTTATTATCACGAATATAATTTATTAGGCAAATAAAGCAATAATGATGTATTAATGAAACAGTTTTTCTACAAGTTTTTGATGTAGATTTAATAAGCAAATTTAAGTATACTTCAGTGCCTTCATTTTTCTTTCATTTTGGCGCAGTTTATTGACGCCAACATCCTCGTTAAGTCCACTGACATAAACTGCACAATCCGTTACAAATAGGAATTAGTGACATTTGTTATGTATTTGTAAGCAGGTGATTAAATGCCAGTTTTCAAAATGCGTGATGGACCCCTTAATAGCTTTATTTACTGCTCTGACCTAGTACACTACCACCCAATATGGAGTGCCTGGCAGAGGTTTTTCGGGCATACCTGTTAACGTGGGCATGGAATTGCAGAGAATTCGATTCACAGGTTTCACCCATTTCCCGGCCAGAGCTAACTAAAGCAATGTTTCAATCTACGACCAAGAATACTTGCAAGAATTCCATACTTGGCCTAAAATGATAGTAAATATAGCTTCCGCGGCGATTGTGTGCTGTGTGTGGAAGCATTGACTGAGGCTCGCCCGAGGTTGCTCACTTCATTGTAAGGAGAACACGGGCAATGTAATTTTATATTATGAATTTCAATAGTGTTTTAAAATCTCAGTGTGAAATTACCATTTCGCACACAGAGCTCAATCATTGTCATTGTGTGCAATGTATCGTGCATGGCATGGCGTGTACGTGTTGTGTGTGTACAAGACCCCAGTCGGTGGAGAGTGAAGTCTGCCTTGCTTAGCATGCCTGATAAATACGTTCACAAAACGTTCACGATCCTGATCACCGTCCTTTTGTTTTATGATAAAACTAGGCCTATAGGACCTTTGATATGAATTTACTAAATGGCAAGACGGTGGGGGAGAGAAGACGGAGTAGATTGCGTTGCGATATTATTGAAAATGACTAGTTCCGTATTGTTAATAATAACATCCGTAACAATAATAAACCCCAGTAATCAAAAGAATTTAAAAAAAAGATGAAAATCCCAAACAAACCAGACAAAAATCTAAGACAAAACTTGAAATAAACTCATTTCTGCCATAAAAGATGAACTTTTGTGATGGTGTTGAGTATCAAAATTATCGTCAATAATGTTGTTTACTTGGTTTACTATTTCTTTGTTGTAAACACGAAAACAGTCAATAATTTTTTGTTCTCATGCGACACAAACTAGTCCACTTATTGATCAGACCACTGTTAGCACG
>JAMKCH010076458.1:0-12779 GCA_023653785.1 Ophioderma brevispina | reverse complement strand
GATACATATTGAGCTTCCGAACTATCCCACTCCCCCCCCGAATGTATCATGTTTACCAATGGTAATCATGACATAACGTGGTAACCTGCGTAGATCATCTTATAACTGATTTATATAACTATTCACTTGTACAGGGAAGAGGAGGGGGAGGGTTACATTTTTCTTTTTTTGTGGTGGAGGGGGTTGTTGTACCATCGTCTAAATTCCGAGTATAGGCCCTAGGCGTGAAAGAAGCATAACCAACCGTATTTAGGTATGACAGTTAAAATATTTGGCCGCAACTTCAACAGCAAAAGGGCCTCTCTGCAAGGGAAACTAGTAGTCAAATATGTCGTTCATGCAATTAACTTTATTTCTATTAAACAGCTTGCCACAAATAAGTACTGAACCTTTCCATACATGAATAAATTTTGCACTCAAATGTGCAATAAGTATATCTGAAAATACTTCGAGTTGTGTGTGCATTTCAATAAAGACTGAGACCTGTGTGCACTACCAATCATAGCACTTAACATTTTTGTGTGTACTACAAACACTGAAAATGCTTGTGGTGTACCCTCAAACTATTGTGAATGAGTGTGCAGCCTTAAACACTTGTAAATGCAAGTACTATCCTAACCCACTACATTAATTGTTTTATCTTGTTTCATGATCAAATAAAATGTTCTCTGTCAGATCGTGTCCAAAGACGCATTGATTAACTTTATCTGATGACTAACATGTAAGTATCTTTTAAAACAAAGTTATACTTATTCAAATATTTTCTTTATACAGGATTCAAAGAAGTATTAGGTAAGCATTAGAATCAAATGCATTAAAATACAAAGTGTTAGGAAATGTAAAAATAGACAGATAAGGCAATGTCCCCATAAGTGAACAAGTGCCTGTTTAAATTACGAAATAAAAAATTGTTTTATAGACCGTGTGTCGCTCATACTTATTGGAAGTTCTGTTATTTCAAATTAAACAACAAGGCCACAAATGACAATATGAGGTCATAGATATTCAAGCATATTTAAAAACAGCAAAAAACCCTGTATTCTTAATCAGGTAATACAAATGTCCCCAGGAGTGAACCAAACTGCCATGTTTAATTGAAGAAAAGTAATTTGATAGAAAAATACCATCATCTAGTATATACAAAATTGCATTTTTGGCTTCTTTCCCTTGTTCTAGGGAGAGAGTGGCCTAGTAGATAGGTTACTTGCCGTGCACAAAATTCCCGGGGTTGAATCCCGGTGGGGACACTTGCTGGGATTATTTGGTATTCAACTCTGGATTTGATCTGTATCCAGCTATTGATTAAATCAGAAGTACTGCACTCCTCCATGGTTCACTTGTAATTGGGAAATGGAATAATGAAAACTTCCGTCATTTGGAGGGGACGTTAACCGTCGGTCCCGTGTACAGAGAGTCACACTGTACATGTACATCGGCAGCAGTTTTTCGAATAAAGTAGGGTGAAAACTTGACTGTTCAATCCGTCCCAACCTCAAAGGGGGCCAGTGCGGAGCGTCGGAATCGTGGATACACATGCCCCCCGATCAGTCCTCTTACACAGCTCAACTAATCCTGACGCCATTATGATTCCCTTTGGTAACTAACGCTTGGGACCGATTTTCTGGCGTTCTGTCCATTTAAAAAGAGCCGGATTTTGCAGAAATTCTTGATAAAAAAATAATATCTTTTATCAACAATTTAGTTCCCCTAGAGAATTATTTCAAAGTATCTCGTTCTATTACACGTTTCGAAATTTTTGCAAGTCAGTCAGGGGAGTCGGTTTTTACGTACAAAACCGGTTATAATGCTTAGGTAATGCTTTTCCCACTGAAAAATGGCAGCTTTATTTTTGGCATAAAACCTATCATAAAAAGTTAAATATCGTTCGGCCGAGAGGGAAGGGAATAGGGGGGGGCGGGAGGGGTGTGGAAGACAATTTAGTTCCCTACGAAAGGTATTTCAAGGTGTGCTCTTCATATTAAACATTAAATAGTTTTTAATTCGTCCCCCGGCACTCGCGTTTATCATGTCCAATATGTCAAAATTCGCCTTTTTTTTGCCTACAAATTAAAATCCCTAAAATCATTGAAATTTTAATACAGCTGTATATTGCTTAAACTGAGATGTTGGGATCCAAAGGGTCCCAAACGATGAAAGGAAATCATAATGGATGCCTTTCTAAATGTGCACATAATAGAGAACTTCATTACTTGGGGCTAACCCCTACAAATTTAAAATGGTCCTTAATTATCAAACGGGATTATACTTATATTAATATTCTCATATTAGTGATAAAAACACATTTCTGTAATTATATTCATGTATTATTGCTTATTTATATTTACATTGTATGAAGTATTTCTACATATCTGCACTTTTATTGACCAACTTCCCCCCCCCCAATTCAATGTTGAAATCCTGCAAATCGGGTTTTCATTGGAGATAATCCAACATTGATTGGTAGGGGGTGGGGAGGGTGGGGGTATACAAAGTCTTGAAACTATATAATATAGAGCAAATACTTTTCGGCCAGGTCTAGACAAAGGGATTGAAGTTATTATACTTTTCTTGCAGTTGCTCAGTACACTGATCTTCCTCGTACTGACATGCTTGAGTAATAGTCATACACCATGATACACGTTTGACCGGCCAATCCTGGTCATATAATGTAGCTATCCACCTTTGAGAAAACATATCTAAAAAAAGTAATGACTTATAAAAATCTGGACGAGAGAGAGAGAGAGAGAGATAATTCAGAGTGGCAAAGAGGTGGCAGAAAAAAGAAATTAACAACATTGGTGGGCGGGATTCGAACCTGCGTATTTTGACATTGGTAGTAATGCTGACTGACTGTGCCACCTTGGGATGTCGTAATCACTTTTTGAATTAAATCGTATAAAAGCCCGTTACCCATTCATCTTTGAGCGTGTTTTATCGAGTTTACAGCACAACACCCACGCTTTACAGTATGAAAAGTGCCTTTTTTCTCCTGTGTTTTCTCTTGCATTTCAAACAACCTTTCACTTCCGAGGGTGAGATTTTTACACAGTTTCTATCACTGATGGTCGATTTCAGAACAAGTTAACGTTTTACACGGAAATTTGGGCAGCGTTACAACCCACCAACAACAGGAATTGAACTATGAGTACTCTAAATATGTCATTCTGGGCTGTAAAGCATTCTACAACGTGTATTCTATGGTGTAACTCGTTGTATGAAGCTCATGGGAATTTACGCTAGATAACCTCATACCCATCGCACGGCGTCGTCGTCAGCCCAGATATTACCATAGTGTGTGAACGACACCGTTTATCCGGTATAGGGAGAATTATTTAGACTGCATTTGATAGTATTCGTTTTGGAACAATACTAAATGGACATAAAAATTTTGACAATTACTTTATTTTACATTTGAATCTTAATTTTCTCAAATAATACACTTTGCTCAAATTCCAGTTTTTTTTTTTTTTTGTTGTTTTTCGGTGATTTACATGCATGAACTTCCCTGTCCCCCAATCCTGCCACTTGTTAAAAAAATACAACTGACATGACTTAGGCCTAATCTTCTAAATTGTGTTTATAAAATGGTGTACATATAGAGAACTTCATTATTTGTTGACCACTCCTTAAATATTTAAAAAAAAATGGTCCTTAATCCTATTCTACTAACGCAGCCCCTGAAGTTTTGTGCAATATTGTTTGATGAACACAAAACAGGGTCTGCAGATTTGTTAAGATAAAATTTGTAACTGATTTGGGGTAAATTTTTGGATGGTTTGAAGTTGTCTTTAATAAATTCCTACATTTTCTGATACCTACATGGTTGCTTTGTATTTAAATATGTAAACAAGTCAAAAATACCCAAATGTCATTCATTTTTATCCTGATTTGGCCCAAATTTTGGTACTAAAGAGCCATAAGATTTGAACAAATATCATTCCCCCCCATTTTTTGTTTTTACTATTCGAAAATGGTACCCTAATTGATATATAGAGAGATAAATAAAGAAAACCCTGAGCAGAAGTTTTTTATACACCAAATCTTCGCTTCGATAGCATTATACAAATGTGAGGTGCTGACAAAATGGCCTCAACTGTGGGGCGAGTAAAATAGCGTTAATACAGTCACAGGCACTCGCCTCTTTATACCTCTGTAAATTATTTTACATTTCGCCTTTTTTGTCTACATATACTCAAAATCGCCTAAATCACTGAAATTTTATACAGCTGTAGATTGTTGAAAAAAGATAGACGTTGTAGGCATCCAAAGGGGTCCAAAACAATGAAAGGAATGGAATGTTTGTACTCGAACCCACGGAGGGCGCCTTGAATATCTTGCCCAACTTTAGTATTATCATGGAGTTATTATAGTAAACTACGTCCAAGTGATTTTGTTTGTCGTTACAAGTTTGTGTTCTGTGTTTTTTCTTGTCCTTCTTTATTGCTCTTTGGTTGATTTTGTTCTTGCTTGCCGGACTTTGTGTTGTTTTTAATGTGTGTTTGTGTGTGTTATGTGTGTGTGTGTGTTTCTCATTCTTTTTCTTCTAGATTAATACATTATTGGTTTTCCAACGTAGAAAGTGGGTGGGTGCAAAGAGAAAGAAACCCTCATTTATACTGTTTAAGTTCTCCGTGTTTTTTTTTAAAAAACAATGTTTTACTACTCGTCGAACTCATCTTTAGAGGCCAGCTGAGCTCGTAATTTTTGGGTTAAAAACACTTCAAACTTTTTTTACCTATTTCTATTCTACACGAACGCATCGATCAATCTGCTGTTCATTTGAAATCCGTGGGCACTTCGACATGGTAGCCACAGAGCGTTAAAAAGCGTACTTGTGCCGGATAGGACAATACACAACCTTTAAATAACGTTTTCTCTTTCTCCAAATGTCTAGAAGAAAAACAGTGAATTTTAATTTTGACAGTAAAATCATATCAGAAGATATGATTTTAACTAAAAAAATGGGCTATTACCTACGTCCATATGTGATTTGTTGTCGTATACCAATGTGTGTGTCTTTTTTTTGCTTTCTTTTTTGATCTTTGTGTGATTTTCCTTTGTTGTTCCCTTGCCGTAAATTGTGTTGTTTTATGTGTCTTTGTTGTGTGTGTTGTTCTTTTCTTTTTCTTCTAAGACTTAATCCATATTGTTCCAACGGAGAAAGTGGGTCGTGAAAAAAAAAACCCATCACTTTGTTAACTGTTTAGAGTTCATCCGTGTTAAAAAAAATTGTTTTTACTGGTCGAACTCATATTCATCGCCATCTGAGATCGTAATTTGGGATTAAAAACACTCAAACTTTTTCCCTATTTCCATTCGAACAAGAACCGTAATCATCTGTTGTTAATTTGGAACCCCCCGGTTCACTTCGGTATGGGCCACAGAGCATTTAAAAAGGCGTTTACTGTGTGCGGGGATAGAAATACAACTTTATAAAGTTTTTCTCCAAAATGTTATTTGGAGAGAAACACTGAATTTCAATTTTGACTAGCAAAATCATATCATAAATATGATTTATAACTAAAAAAGGGCCTATTTAACGTCTTTATCTTGGTTGATCTGCTCTGTAACCTTTGTTCTTAATAACGGTCTTCTAAATTTGGATGTTTTGTGGTCTGTCCTCATGCTACTAAAAAAATCCTTTGCTAAGAGAGCGCCAAATCAGATACTGGCAAGCCATTCGCGGCTTCCAGGACCATATTGATCCTTTGGGGAAACTAAGCTGGGGACCGCTTTCTGCGTTCTGTCCATTGAAAAATAGCGGTTTGCATAAAATCTTTGATAAAAAAAATAAAATCTATCAAACAATTAGTTCTCCTAGAGAAAGTATTTCAAATATCTTTCTATAAACGTTTCTAATTTGCAAATTCAGTCCAGGGGGCGTCGCGTTTTTTCCGTACCAAAACTCGGTATATGGTCGGATGATGCTTTTCCACTGACAAAAAATGGCGGCTTTTTTGCATAAAACCTATCATTAAAAGTTAATATAGTTCGGACAATTTAGGGTTCCTACAGAAGGGTATTTCAAGGTGTGCTCTTCATATTAAAACATTAAATATGTTTTATTCAGTCCCCGGCACTCGTGTTTATACATGTCAAATATTTCCCACAATTCGCCTTTTTGCCTACAAAATTCAAAATGCCTAAAATCCTTGAATTTTTCACTACAGCTGTTATATTGCTGAAATAGAGATGTGGGATGCAAAGGGTCCCAACGATGAAAAAGGAATTCATAATGAATGCCTTTCTAAAATGTTCACATATAGAGAACTTCAATACTTGGGCTACCCCTTAAATATTTAAAATGGCCTTACTGATCAAATGGGCCCTTTTATACGATATTAATATTCAATTAGTGATTAAACACACATTTCTGTAATTAATTCATTTTAGTTGGCCTTAGTGTAAATGTATGAAGTATTTCTACAAATATCTGCACTTTTATTGGACCAACTCCCCCCCCCCCAATTCATGTTGAATCCTGCAAATTCTTGGGTTCATTAGAGAATAATCCAACATTGATGGGTGGGGGGTGGGGATGGTGGGTATCAGAAGGTTGAAACTTTCTAAGCAAAGCTTAGTTCGCCAGGATAGGACAAGGTGATTGAAGTTATATATTTTCTTGAGTTGAGCAGTACACTGTATCGCTCGTACTGACAATGCTTGAGTAATAGCAAAAACACAGAATAACCCGTTTGGATCCGGCAAATCCGTGATATAAGGTAGTCTATCTACCTTTGAGAAAACATATTCTAAAAAAGTAATGACTATAACAATATCTGGAGAGAGAGGAGAGAGAGAGAATTCAGGAGTGCACAAGAGGTGCAGAACAAAATAAACAACATGGGCGGGATTCGACACCTGCGTATTTTGGCCATTGGTAGTATGCTGATCTATGGACTGCTTCCACCTTGGGAATGCGCTATTACTTTTGAATCAAATCGTATAAAAGCCCGGTACCATATTCATTGGAGGCGTGTTTAGGAGTTACATCACACGCTTTACAGTATGAAAAGTGCCTTTTTTGGTGTTTTCTCTCATTTCAAACAACCTTTCATTACGAGGGGATGATATTTCACATGGGTTCCATCACTGATGCGATTTCAGAACATAGTTAACGTTTACGGAAATTTGGGCACGGTTTACACCACCCGAAAAAAAAGGAATTGAAACTATGATGTACTCTAAAATCTTGTCCTCTGGGCGTAAAGCGTCTACAACGTGTATCTCTAGGTGTAACTCGTTGTGTGAAGCGTCATGATTTAAGCTAAGATCACCTCATAACCGACAACGCACGGCGTCGTCGTCAGCATTTATCAAGAAGTGTGGGAATGACACGTGTATCCAGTAGAGGGAGAATTATTTAGACTGCATTTGATGGTATGTTTTGGAAACAAGTACTACAAAAATTTTGACAATTAAGTTTTTAATTGACTTAATTTTCCAAAATAGTAAACTTGCTCAACTCCAGGTTCGGTGATTTCAATGCATGGAAATCCTTTCCCCCAAAGCGCTGCCACTGTTTAAACAATGACAACTGACTGCTTAGGACTATCTTTAAATGTGTTATAAAAATGTGTACATATAGATAGAACTATATTTGTTGACCACTCCTTAAATATTTAAAAAAAAATGGTCCTTAAGCCTATTCTTACGCAGCACCTGCAGTTCGTGCAATATTGGTGATGAACACAAAACAGGGTCTGTAGATTGTAAGATAAAATTTGTAAACTGATTTGGGTAAGGTTGGATGGTTTGAAGATTCTTTTACCAAAATTGCCGACATTCTGATACAATACCATGTTGCTTGTATTTAAACTATGTAGAAAAAAGTCAAAAAACCCCCAAATGTGATTCATTTTCTATCCTGATTGCCCAAAGTTTGGCTACTAAAATAGCCATAAGATTTGAACAAAATCACATCCACCCATTTGCTTTTTACTATGCGAAAATGGTACCCTAATTGATATATACGCATATAAATAAAGAAAACACTGAGGCAGAAGTTATACAGCTTCGCTCGATAGCGTTATACATAAATCTGAATGTGCTGACAAAATTGGCCCAAACTTGCGAGTAAAATAGCGTTAATACAGTCCCAGGCACTCGCCGTGTTATACATGGAAAATATTTTACATTTCACCTTTTTTATACAATTACTCAAAAATCGCCCTATACATCCCTGAAATTTTAAATTACAGCTGTAGATTGTTGAAAAATACGAGACGTTGGCATCCAAAGGGGGGCCAAAAACAATGAAAAGGTTTGTAATAGCCGTAAGCTAACAAAATGATTACACTAACGAACGGACGAACTCAGACAATGTGATGGTGAGCATTCGTAGACTATGCACAAAAAAAAAAACAATGGGCCCCCTTTTCTTGGAAAGGGGATGGTGTCCTTAATAATTTCCCATCATATATAACAATCTAAGAGCATACTCGGTCTTAAACAACCCATTGAACACAATTCCTATAGCAATAGCAACACATGCACAGTAAAGTGCAAGGCACTCGGTATTAAAACTATAAGAACGAAGATACACATTGCAGTACAAACTGTTATCTATTGTCTCGTATCACATGGATACAGTCCAATGGCCACAATTCCCCAAAGCCGTGTGAACACACATCAACCACTGTAAAATGTACAGGAGTAAATGCATATGGCGTAGTGTATAAAGGTGACTCCGAGGATTTCCGGGTATGAGGGCATACTCGAGTTTCAAACAATGTGTTTTTGCATTTTTGCATATAGATAATGGCTTGTTCCATATATAACACATAATGTGAAATAACTAAGTCAAAACAAATATCCTGAAGATGTAAAAGTGGGTATAGGTTAGGACCTGTTGTTTTATAATGAACCAGTCCAGGAAGAACCGCGTACAAATATGTATACGTACAAGTATGTACATACGTCAGTAATTCCCACAATGCAATGCAACTTTTAAAGGAAAATACATAGGTTGTAACATTTCACCCTGGCCACGTTTATTTTACAGTTCTGAAGCTGCAATCTTAGACTACATAGAGTTTAAAGGTTATCAACAAAATGGAGTGCAGATTTTTTGAAATATTTTTTCAAATAAAAGATAAAGGTCCATGGCCGACCCAGAAGCCCCAGATTTCACCGGAAGTGGTCAAATGGAATCAGGACGAAAGCTACTATTTTCTCAATTTCCCCTTTGTGAAATTCTTAGGGTCATAGCGAGTTGGTTAACGGTTTGGAAGTTATGAGCGAAAATGTGACACCTTCAATCCATGGAAAAAAGCATCTCAGATATCGTTCTTGCTGCTCGCATAGTCTGAGTTTGGTTTTATTTCTTGTTATTCATATGTCATTTACGATTTTAGCCGTGCCATCGGCGATCCAAATGTCGGCAGGGTATGCAGATATAAGTCTATTACACAGAGCAAAGATACCTGCAGAGTTCATCTGGGACGTAAATTACGCAGGGAGGGTATTTGTCTCATTTCAGAGGATGGTTTTGTGAGTTTGGGATGCGTTTTCTTCCAAATCGGATTATTTTCACAGAATGTTTCAGCATGAAAACAGATATCTGATCATCTCTAACTTGGAATAAGTATTTAAGGTGTGATGATGCTTTGTTCTAGACTGACTATTTTTAATACTACAAAAAGAATATATTTCAAAATCCTATAAGTCAGCCTTTAACTGAAAAGAACTAAAGATACACAGTTACACAGACTGTTATCTATTGTAGCTCATATCACACGAGGTGAAACACAATCAAATTGAACACAAATCTTCCAAGCTATTTAGGAATTAGCTACTAACATAATAATGCCATTTATAACGCACCTTTTCCTGAGGTTACAAAGGCCAGTACGCAGGGGGGTGTGGGGTGTGGTCACACATCCCAAATTCCACAAAGGCAAAAAGTCCACTTTTTGCTGAAATTTGATAAAAAGGTCAAAAATTAAGAAATTTTGACACGAAAGTCCACTTTTTGACCTGATAAAAGTTCAAAAGGTCCAAAAAGGACAATTTAGGGGGTTAGTCCACTTTTTCCAAAAAAAAGTTCACTTATTCGAAGTCTGCACTCCCCCCCAAATAAATCCTGCGTACGGCTCTGGTTACAACGACAAAAGGAAATGAAAAAAAATAAAACACCTAAAAGAATGGGAGGCAATAAACATAGGTACAAAATCTGGAAAAGATAGTTTTTTACTGGATTTAAAAAAGCGTGACACTGGTGAATTCCTGATTGACAGGGGTGTCTGTTCCACAGGCCATCTATACCCCAGCATTTTTGTTTGGAATGGGCAAACAAGAGTGGTGCTGCCAGCAGAGCGAGTTCTAATAGATCTGTGATGGTTTTGTTCCTCTTCCACAAGGTAGTCTGGTATGTAATGGGGAGACAGCCTTTCCACAATTTAGTACACATATAGCAAAGTTTTGAATGTAATTCCTTTCTTCAACTGGTAGCCAGTGCAACTGGAGAAGCAAAGGTGTAACATGCTCATGTGGCTACCCAAACTCCAAAAACTGCTCTGATTGATTGAGATTTGACGCCGCCTGAAGAAAAAACCAAACTCTAGTCCCTACCATCCAGCGATCTGAGCGATACAATACAAAGCGTATTTGATTAAAATAATACTTGACCGAAAATATATTACATATTCATCCCTCAACCCACTCAAATTTCTTTGATATAACTACATGAACTATGTGTGCCAAAATAAAGGAAAATGTGCTTTTTTTGTCAGACACGGCATGTGTGACCTCGCCGAAATACCGTAAAATCGTCTATTCGTAGTCCTATGTTAATTATGTTTACTGAGATTATTTAATAATACACTGAGCTTCCACCCCCACCCCCCGCGTCAATGTTGGAGAACACTAAGCATGTTTGTAAAACATGTTAAGTACGTTTAATGAAATTAATTTAGTGGGGTGGTACATATTGAGCTTCCGAATCCCACTCCCCCACGAATGTGATAATGTTTACCAATAGGAATCATTGACATAAGCGTGGTACCTGCTTAGATCATCTTATAAACATGATTTAGTACTTCAACATTGTACAGGGGAGAGGAGGGGGAGGGTTACATTTTTCTTTTTTTGTGGGGGGAGGGGGGTTGGTTGTACCAATAGTCTAAATTCCGAGGTATAGGCCTAGGCGGGAAAGGAAGCATTGAACAAACTGTATTTTAGGTATGACAGGTTTAAAATATTTGCCGCAACTTCAGCAAAACGGGCTTCTCTGCAAGGGAAACTAGTAGTCAAATATGTCGTTCATGCATTAAACTTTATTTCTATTAAAAGCTTGCCACAAAAATATACTGAACCTTTCCATATGATAAACACTTTTGCACTCATGTGCATAGGTATATCTGAAAATACTTGCGAGAGTGTGTGTGTGCATATTCAATAAAGACTTGTGCACATGTGTGCATACCATCACAGACACTTTAACATTTTTGTGTGTACTACAAACACTTGAAAATGCTTGTGTGTACCCTCAAACTATTGTGAATATGAGTGTGCAGCCTTAAACACTTGTAAATGCAAGTACATATCCATAAACCCACTACATTATTGTTATAGTGTTTCATGATAAGAAATAAAATGTTCTCTTTCAGATCGTGTCAAAGAAGCACTTGATGAAATTTATCTGATGACTAACATGTAAGTATATTTTAAAACAAAGATTATAATTATTCAAATATTTTCTTTATACAGGAGTCAAAGAAGTATTAGGTAAGCATTAGAATCAAATGCATTAAAATACAAAGTGTTAGGAAATTGTAAAAAGATCAGATAATGCAAATGTCCCCAGAAGTGAACCAAAGTGCCATGTTTAAATTACAGAATAAAAAAATTGTTTTATAGACCTTGTGTGTGTCGCCTCATATTATATGGAAGGTTCTGTTATTTCAAATTAAACAACAAGGTCACAAATGACAATATGAGGTCATAGATATTCAAGCAGATTTAAAAACAACACCTTATTCTTAACCAGGTAATACAAATGTCCCCAGGAGTGAACCAAACTGCCATGTTTAATTTGAAGAAAAGTAATTTGATAGAAAAATACCCAATCATCTTAGTATATACAAAGATTGCATTTTTGGCTTCTTTACCTTTGTTCTAGGGAGAGAGTGGCCTAGTGGTTAGGGTACTTGCCTGTGGCACAAATTTCCCGGTTTGAATCCCGGTGGGGACACTTGCTGGGATTTATTCGGGTATTCAACTCTGGATTTGATCTGTATACCAGCTATTGATTAAAATCAGAATACTGCACTCCTCCATGGTTCACTTGTAATTGGGTAAATGAATAATGAAAACATTCCGTCTTTCGGATGGGACGTTAAACCGTCGGTCCCGTGTACAGAGAGTCACAACTGTACATGTACATCGCAGCCAGTTTCGAATAAAAGTAGGGTGAAAACCCTGACTGTTCCAATCCGTCCCAACCTCAAAGGGGGCCATGTTAGGAGCGTCGGAATCGTGGATACACATGGCCCTGGATCAGTCAGCTTACACAGCTCAACTAATCCTGACGCCTAAAGCTATTACCAATGACTTACACTAACGAACGGACGAACCTCAAAATGTGATTGGTGAGCATTCTAACTATGCTCTAAAAAAAAAAAAAAAATGGGGCCCATTTTCTTGGAAAGGTGTTTGTGTCCCTTTAATATAATTTTCCCCATTATTATATAACAATCTAAGACTGCATTACTCGGTCTTAACTATTGAACAACCCATTGAACACAATCAATATATGCAATATGCAACATGCAAAGCTA